>JAPYZL010192006.1:0-26915 GCA_030522825.1 Platygaster orseoliae | reverse complement strand
TACATTTCATGATAATGTTTTGTTTTCAGCAATTGCTCAGTGCATTATTGATTATTAAAAATAAGTTAAGTTTATTAATGGAGAAAATGATAGCGACGCTGATGAACCACTTTATTATAAGGTCCGTCCACGTTGCGATTTTTAACGTTTGTAACATCTGGAGTACAATAGACACGAGATAACGATTTTTATGATTATAAATCAATCAAATATGGAGCCATGAATCTTACGAAGCACCTTACATTACTCGAAATGTGCAGAAATGTGTTTGGCAAAACATAAACTATGAATTTACATGGCGTCGGCAGAAAAAACGAAAAATGTGAAATTTGAAGGACTTTAACTATATGACAGTATGTTTCAACAATTCTGCAAAAATAGAGTTTTTTTCTACATATTATGACCTACAAATCTACCAAGTTTCATGAATCTATGTTGACAAGAAAAAAAGTTGTGAATTTTCAAGTGAAGTTGACTGAAAACAGGTGTTATTTCCATTTTAAATTTCAACAGTTTTGGGGCACTTGTTAATATGAACCGATCACTTTCAAATTGTAGTATAAATTTTTTTATTTATTCCAAAAGTTTTCAGGGCGGGGGGGGGGGTGGCCTGGAAAAAATTCCGACATTGCTAAAATAACGGACACTCTATTCGATATTGAATATTTTATTCGGCATACTTCTAATCCCTCGTGCATAAGTATCAAAATTGAATTTTTCTTTCAGATTTAGATAGTAACTCTTTTGAAAATAATTCTTTTCTTCTAAAGGAATGCTGAAAAAATTAAAAAACCGATGTCCCTCCTCAAAATTTAGCGCTAGATCCGCCACTGGACAGAGGGTGGGAGGAGGGGAGTTCTTAAAAATTTGATGTCACATTTGTGGCAAAAATTTTTATTGGTGAAATCAAACGTTGCACCGGGGAAAATTGCGAGTAATGATTTATATTTCGATTAAAGAACATAAAGCATTTTATATCTATTTTCGATGTGACTGAAAATTGATGTAAACATTCAACAAAATAGTAGCAATAAAACTGACTAGACTAGATCAACTGACTAGATCAATTGACTAGATTTTTCAATGTTTTCGGAATTTTGCAATTTTTTAGCATTTAAGAGAACATTTTTATTTTAAAAAATCACCATTAACATAATAATAATATCAAGGTTTAAAAAATAATGAAATACAATGGGCGTCTGAATTTTTTGATTCTGCAATTTTTTGAAATTCCAAAAATTGAAATAAATGAATCCAATTTTCAAAAACATTGATAATTTTTGGACGAATACATAAAATTATTAAATGATGAAATTCCGGATAAATTATATTTTTTCAAAATCAAATATTTTTTTTTTGATAAATAAACAAATTTTTTAACTGTAAATTGAAACTTTGAAAAAAACTGGGATGGCAATTGAATAAACTGTTTTACAATGTAAAAGTTACGAATATAATACTTTAACAATCGCATTGTTAAAAATAAAAATTTTTTTACCTCACATTTAAAATCTAACATTGTAACGTGACACAGGAGGGGGGGGGGGTCTGCAAATTTGTGACACACAGAGGAGGGGAGGGGGTCCAAAAATTTTCAAAAAACCGTGACATCATTTATGGAAGCTCCCTAAATCATCTATCTTTTTACAAGTTTAATTGACAGTGTACGATTTTCCTTGAAGAAAAAAAATTGCAGAAATTTCAAGCTATTTTTGAATGTATTTGATTTACTTATTCTAAAAATATGATTGAAATTGTCAAAAGGTAAATTAAAAGAAAATTTCATTTTCGCCATATATGTCGAACTTCAATGCCGAAAATTAATACAATCGGACGATACTACACAGATGTATTTCTCTGTGTTGCAGGAAATTTTATTATACGAAAATTTCGGTACATATAGATTGGAAAAATTGTATTTTCTTCACGTACATTTTCAGGTTTAAAATAAAAATGATCAAAAATCACATATCACTTTAAAATCGAATATGATTTTTACGTTGAATAAATTAATTTTGTTATATTGAATCAATAGCATGTTCACTTTGACAACTTGAGTATTTTTTTCTTACGTGTTTTTTAATAAAAAAGAATCATAATCTTTTCTTACACCACAAACGTAATTTTTTTTATTTATCTATTATATGTATATCTTCTAATTATCTTTTCTTTATCTAATATAATCTATATCTTTAGTGTTCTGTATCTTCTTAGCACGAAATCACTATATTTATACAATTCAAATAGAATAAATAATATTCAGATGATTCTTTTGTAAAAATTACATTTTGTGATGTTCACTGAAAAATCTAAATTTTAATAAAAAAACATTTTCACATTCATTTTCGCATTCACAATAAAAATTGTAAATTCTTTGGAATCGATATTTTTACTTTCGAATAGCATAATAACTGTTTTTTTGTTGAATAAAATAATTGTTAGTCTTTTTTAAAAAAATTTCAGTGATTAGTCAGTAAAATAAGATGGTTTTATGAGAACCTTAATTTTTCCTTTGGTAGATGATTTTTGATCTACGAATATAAAAATTTTTTCTATTAAAATGAAAAAGTTTCTTATTGAATATCACAAAATATAATTTTTCCTATGTATTTATTACAAATTTTCTAATATATTATCTATTCTATATATCTGCTTCTAATACAATCTACATGATCTATTACATATCTCAGTGTGAAATCACGATATTGATACAATTTATTATAATTAAAACACTGATGTAATTCAATGGAAAAATACATTTCATGATAATTAATACAGAATCTTTATTTTAGTTGAGGAAAAATAATATGTAAAACAAAAAAAAAGAGTTGCAGTTATCAAAACAGAAACTTTCGTTGATTAAAAATTAAAAAATTACTTTATTCTATGTTAAAAACTATTTATAAACTTTTTGAAAGTATAATGTGAATTTTGGTGATTTCAAAGTTTTTATTTTAAATCCAAAAATTAATTGTGAAAATGATACAATTTTTCTAATCTGAATATATAAAAATTTTCGTTGCAAAATTCGATACATATGGCAAAAATGAGATTTTTTTTAAACATTTTCAACCATATCTTTCGAACGGATGAGCCAAACAGCTTGAAAAATACCTATAAATTTTGGATAAATATTCATCTTTATAAGAAAAAATGTGCATCATCTTTCAGGATTGTGCAACAGATAGATGATTCAGTTTGAACGATAAAAAAACTAATCGATTTTTTCAAATTTATAAAAAATATAAAAACTGATACTCGAAAATTCTCCGGCTCAATTTCCAATTTTTTCACATTTTTCTGTATTGAGGCCCTCAAAAAAAAAAAAAAATCTTAGTATATTGCAAAAAACGTTACAATTAAAAAACGTCAGAATAAGATTTTCCTTCCAGTAAAAACTTCGAACTCAACATTTCTTAGGTTCTTTGAACTGCTGAACTTAAAGGGTAATCTTAACTCGAATCTTGGGTTTAAGGGAAACCTTGACATTTAAAGCTCAAAGTTCTCTATCAAACAATTTTACAAGTCACAATTCTATTCTTTGAAAAATTCAAATTTACCCTGAAATTTCGGTTATTTATTTTGAAGTTTCAGGTTAACCCCAAAAAATTGAGAATTTTTCTGTAAAAGCTGAGATATTTTTTTTAAAACACTGAAATAAGACAACCAAATTAAAATATCTTTAAATCAGATGCCAAATGAAAATATTTGAATAACCTCAGAATGTTGCACATTTCAGAATTTCATTTATGGAGCGTTATTTTTTGAGATCAATATTCCATTTAACGTTAAGTGAAAAAAGTGGAGATCAAAGTGTATAACATGATAATGAAAAATATAAAAAACAGAAATGGGAAAGATTAAGCGAGAGAAAAATGTGGGTGAGAGCTGAGGACATTGTTGGGTGGAATTCGAGTGAGATGTCGATAAAGGTTAATTTAACCCACTGCACATGTACAATGGGGCTGAAGCGAGCGAATCAAGTTTCTCTTACATACAAAACAAACACCCTGCGTCCCCGTGTTTATGAGTTAAGCTGTTCACGTTCAACCCAATTGTGCCGATCAATAACGTGATGATAATCTCATTTCATATTACTTTGTCAACTCCAAGCTTGGAGGCCAAGGAGTTTTCATTGACAATGTTACAATCAGATTTTACATTTATACCCTGCCTATATACTGTAATATAAAACGAAATTGTGAATAAGTCTCTGATTAGATTTCGATACGTTTCAATAAGATAGTTTTGAGACTATTATTATTATTATTATTATTATTATTATTATTATTATTATTATTATTATTATTATTATTATTATTATTATTATTATTATATTTTTTTAAATTGTAAAATAAAACGAAATAGTTTAAAAGTCTCCGATTAGAATTTCGGTATATTTCAATGAAATAATTTTAAGACTTATTGCTGCTTATTTTAAACTGAAATATTTATTTTGTAAATTGAAAAATTATGGCTCTACTTGAAAAATCGTAACGAGAAATATTTAAAACTCAATAAATGAGAAAACAATTTTCTGAAATGTAAAGAAATATTTTCAATGAAAACTGCAAACGTTTTCACATTTTATTTTTAACCTGAATTTTCAAAAAAAGCTTGAACAGCTTAAATTCACGTTCACACCAATGCATGTAAAATACAGATATTGCTATAAATATATAAATAATTTCGACATTTTAAATGGTTCACATAATGAAAAAGGAATTAATAAATCCCCACTATTTTTTATTTTTCATACATCTTTAGATTGTTAAATGCAACTTTTTATTTATTCATATACCTGGCATAACTCCTAATCGATTTTATTTTTATCATTGCATGGATTTTTTCAAATCAGAGGCTAAAAAGCAGCGGAAGAAGAAATCCTTAACAGGTGATTAAACAAAAAATACATTTTATTTTTATGAACAATGTATTTATTGCTTCATCGTTGGTGTATGTTATCAATTTTTAATTTACTTTGACACGATTCAGTAATTTTTTTTTTACAATTTTCACATCAACTAGAACGACCCATGAGTTTTTTTCATTCATTTCCATCACATCAATTTAAATAAGCTGGTTTAGTGAAATTGACTCAAATGAACATTTTGATGTAATTTAAATGTTTTCAAATTTTACTACACTTTCATTTCTGTGTAGTCTTAATTTTCCTTTTTATCAGTGAAAGTTTGCATTTGCAATTTACACAGCGTTTTTTATCTTTTGCATTTTGCTGTATAGACCCTTTTTTATAGTTTGGGTGTCTTGGTTTGTGTGAATAACACTTTTTTTCATTGTTCATCATTAGTTATTAGCCTTTTCATGGAAGCTTATGCGAGTTTGAGATATGCATTAGTATGTTGTTTTATTTAGAAAGTTTGAATAGATTCATTAAATAACAACATTGATTTAAATAGAGATGCAAATTTAAACTTGATGTATATATTAAATCGCACAGTTTTCAATCATTTGCGAAAATTGGATTTTTATTTTGTGTCAAGCGACATGAAATGGCTAATATTGAATGTATAACCAAATGTTTTTCAATTTTATAAGCTTTGTTGTAATTGGTAGTTTTTGCCAACTTTCAGAAAATATTGAAGTCATGAACTTACTATTCTTTTTATTAAAAGCTCAGTACATTGAATTAAAAACTTGCCAGTAGAAAATTGGTAAAATACTCTCAAACTTTTGCTTTTTCAAATATCTAGTATGTTTTTGAAGTACTGAATCCAAAATTTGGAATACTAAAAAAATTGACTGTAAATCCTAAAGTTTTTTGGGTGAATTTTGTTGTTTTAAACAACGTATTACATAAACTTGAAAATAACGAAAATTTGGAATAACTTTTTCGAAATCTTGGGTTTTTAGAACTTGAGATTTTAATCGTAACATTTTGATTTTGAAAATGTACGAATTTTGAATTTGAGTTTTTAAACTTCGAAATCTAACCCTTTGAAATTTATATTACAAATCTGAAGAAAAAAATAATCGAAAGCATTTATCATAAATGCAGAAACCTGTTAGTAATTCTTGAGTTTGAAAAAGTTTGAACTAGTATTAAAAAACACGTTTTCTGAAAGTTGTCCAATCGATGTAAGCTAGGAGCCACGAAGAGAAAAAAATGAACGCTTTCCAGTAATACGAATCATTTTCCTCGGGCTCCCAAATTATTAGGTTAAGTTATTAGAAGAGTTCTTGAACTTTGAAACATTAAAATCATCTAGAAGTGATTTTAAAAATCTCAGAATTTATAAAATAAAAATTTCCCGATTACTCAATTTGATTCTTGTATTCTTATAATCCAAAAATATTATCCTTAAATCCCCAGAAATCTAAACGATAGTAAAGAAGTTACAAAAACTGAAGAAAAATCGAGCTCTGACAACCACAACTTTTAAACTTGTTTATTATAACAATTTCAGCAAGTGATTATTTTTCCCCTTCTCCCCGTGTCACCGAAATCTTCCAAAAACAGGATGGATGTTAATCTTTAATTTCCCATTCGATAAGATGGTAAAAACTATCTTTATCATGGAACAGCGTTGACCTTTTTCCTCCGTGGCACGTTGAAGTAAAAAAAAATTGTTAATTCTCGATGAGAACTTGCAAAAAAAAGTGTATTAATTGTGAGCAAAAAGAAAGTGAATGGTTTGGAAACCGTAGATGAGGGGGAAATAACCCGAAATAGCCATGCGGCCGGTGGAAAGTTAGAAGACGGCGAGCACCACGGCGGCGGCGGGCAGCCATCGGCCGCAGCCGTCGAAGGCGGCAAAAAGGAGAAGAGTGTGCTGCAGGCGAAACTCACCAAGTTGGCCATCCAGATCGGTTACGCGGGCTCGACCATAGCCGTGCTCACAGTCGTCATTCTAGTCATTCAATTCTGCGTGACGACCTTCGCCATCGAGAACAAGCCCTGGAAGAGCTCCTACGCCAACGACCTCGTGCGCCATCTCATCATTGGTGTCACCGTCCTCGTTGTCGCCGTGCCCGAAGGCCTTCCTTTGGCCGTCACACTCTCACTCGCCTACTCCGTCAAAGTACGTTATTTCTTTTTTCTAGTGGTGTGCGAGATACCGAATTTTATGAAAATTTCGGGATTCCGAATTTTCGGGATTAAAAATAGCTTCAATCACATACTTATTTTTTCTTCAACGTTTGGGTAAAATTAAAGTTGGTTAGTTACCTTCATTACTTTTTATTATTTAATGGAAAAAAATGTTCTGAAATTCTTTGTTTTGTTTTGTTTTCTTTTTTAATTTATTACCTGCAACAATCAAAAACAGTATGATAAAAACAGAAACTTACAGAAACGGTAAATGTAAAATTTCACTTATTTTTTTAAGAACATATAAAAAAAGTAAGTGAGCAATTGAATTTTTACCGATTTCTTTTAAAGTATTATGCCTGTTTTTATCATCTTTTTGGAGCAATTAAACGAAATCCTTCTTCATAATAACCAAACTTTCAGCTCTTTATTGAGCCCTCCTCAACGAATGCTACATTTATAATAATAATTTCTTTCAGTTAATAATCAATACCATTCCATTTAAAATTCAAATTACTTACATATATTTATTAAGACGCATTTTGAAATATTGTAAGATTGCCAGATTGGTAACTATAATAATGTTTTAAAAACCTTACTAGATTGTTTATCTAAATTAACAAAATCTAAATTTCAGACAAAAATTTTATTTGATCTTTATTAAGGTATAAAAAAAAAACTATTTTCGTGCCTGGGAGCAAAAAGTCATTTCAAGCGAAGACGAGATTTATAAGGCGAGGCGAAGCCGAGCCGTAAAATTCTCTAAGCCTATTAAATTGACGATTGCTCACATGCACAAGCAGAATTTATCATGTTTAAGGCCTTAAAAGCGTGATTGCATTAAAATGCGCTGGCATTAAAAAAACGCTTTTAGTGTCTGAGACAAAAAAACTTCCAGCAATGCAATGAAGACAAAGATTTTCAAAATTTAAAAATAAGAAAAGTAGCATGAGTCAATGCTTTAACAATAACAACTATGCTATCTCAAAAATAATTAACTCTTCAGAGTTTTGATGCCTTTCAGGATCCTAAATTTTACAAGATTTATAATTTTTTTTCAACTCCTACATACCATAGAAACAAAAAAAAATTTTGACATATTTTAACTTATTCAGGACTTCGTATTCCGGCAGGATTCCTAAATTAATGAATTATTGCATTTTGTTGAAAATAATGGAATCATAAGATTGAAAATTATGGAGTTGAAAAATTCGCACTTGTAAATCCTACAGAATAGAATTCTGAAATTGTTGTTTCTCGAACTTGAAATTTTGGAATTCTAAGTTCTGGAATGTAGAGTTCTGCAATCCTGATACTTCGATTGTGAATTTTATGATTTCTAAAATTCTATAAATCTTTAAAAATTCTAGAAAATACAAAAAAATTGAATAAGTGACAGAGAATACGAAAATTTTAAAAATGTATGTAGCTACAGTTTTCTCAAAAATCTATAAAAATATTTTAATTTAAGAATTTAGACTTCAAGAGCATCAAATCCTAGACAGCTGTACAGAAATCTATATTAATATTAGATAATCTTTCAAGTTGAACAATTTACTGAAAAAATTTGGGAAAAACGAAAAGTATTATTAAAAAAAAATTTGATACTCAGGGACTTGAAAACCACCGAAATCGAATTCAATTATAATAAATATGTATACGAAAAACGTGCGATTCTGGACTCCGAAGGCTGTATAATTTCAAAATCGCAAAATTCAAAAAATTAAAAACTGCACTTATGTAAGGGAGCTTCCATAAATGATGTCACGGTTTTTTGGCTTTTTTTGGACCCTCTCCCCCCTCCTGTCACAGTGTGTCACAAATTTGCAACCCTCCCCCTCCTGTGATACGTCACAATGTTGGATTTTACATGTGAGGCAAAAAAAATTTTATTTTCAACAATGCGATTTTTAAAGCATTATATTTATAACTTTTACGTTATAAAACGGTTGTTTATTCAATTGCCTTCCCATTTTTCAAAATTGTGTATTTATCATAAAAAAAATATTTCATTTGGAAAAAGTTTAATTAATTCGGAATTAAATCATTTATACATTTTATTTATTCATCAAATTATTATTAATGTGTTTTAAAATTAAATTCATTTATTTCAATTTTCAACGATTCTGATTTCTGAAATTTCGAAAAATTGCGGAATCAAAAAATTCAGACACACATTTTATTTAATTATTTTTTAAAACTTATTATTTTTTTTATGTTAATTATGATTATCATCATATAGTATGAATACATCGAAATAAAAAGTACTGAAAATACCCACTAATTTAAATTTTTTAATGAAAATGCTCTCTTAGATGCTAAAAAATTTCCAAATTCGAAAAAACGTTGAAAACTCTTGTCATCTAGTTTCTAGATTCTAGTTTTATTTCTACAATTTTGTTGAATGTTCACATCAATTTTCAGTCACATCGAAAATAGATATAAAATGCCTCATGTTCTTCAATAGAAATAAAAATCATTACTAGCAATTTTTCCTGGAGCAGCGTTTAATTTCACCAAAAAAAATTTTTGCCACAAATGTGACATCACGTTTCTGAGAATCCCGCCTCCTCCCTCTGTCACAAACTGTTACAAATGGGCTGACCCCCCCCCCCTCCCCCCCCCAAGGCTGTGACATCATTTATGGAAGCTCCCTAACCAGATCGTCAAAGATTAAAAATTATGAATCATGAAACACACATTTTTCGAAAAAAAAAACTTTTTCTGAATTCGCCTCTGGCTAAAATTCTTAAAATTAAAAAGTAAACGCATTGACTGTAATGAAGGCGGAGTGATAAATAGTCGTTGTGTTTGCCGGTTAGAAAATGATGAAGGACAACAATCTGGTGCGACATTTGGACGCGTGCGAGACGATGGGCAACGCCACTGCCATTTGTTCGGACAAGACGGGCACCCTGACGACCAATCGTATGACAGTGGTGCAATCGTACATATGCGAGAAAATGAGCAAGAGCGTGAGCTTTTCAGAGCTGCCGAGCAACGTTGGTAACGTGCTGATTCACGCCATCTCCGTAAACTCGGCGTACACGTCCAGAATCATGCCCTCGCAAGACCCGACCGAGCTGGCGATGCAGGTCGGTAACAAAACCGAATGTGCCTTACTTGGATTTGTACTGGCTCTGGGGAAAAATTATCAGACCATAAGAGACGATATCCCCGAGGAAACGTTCACGCGCGTATACACCTTCAACAGCGTTAGGAAGAGCATGTCCACTGTCATACCGAGGCAAGGGGGCGGCTACAGGCTCTTCTGCAAGGGCGCTTCCGAAATCATCATGAAGAAGTGAGTTAGATTTGCATTAGTTTAGATTCGAATTTTCCGACAAACGCGTTTGTTGCAGATGTGCCTTTATTCACGGTCGTGACGGTCACCTAGAAAAGTTCACCCGGGAAATGCAGGATCGCCTGGTGAAAAACGTGATAGAGCCAATGGCGTGCGACGGGCTTCGCACGATTTCTATCGCGTACCGCGACTTCGTGCCCGGCAAGGCCGAAATCAATCAGGTCCACATCGAGAACGAGCCCAACTGGGAAGATGAGGAGAACATGGTTTGCAACCTAACCTGCCTCGGGATGGTTGGCATCGAGGACCCCGTCAGGCCCGAGGTATTTTTTTTTTTTTTTTATTTATTGCAATTTATTGATAATGATCTTTCGTCGACTACTTCATGAAAATCCATCAGGTACCCGATGCCATAAGGAGATGCCAAAAAGCGGGCATCACCGTGCGCATGGTCACGGGTGACAATGTCAATACCGCGAGGTCCATTGCCATAAAGTGCGGCATCCTCAAGCCCAGCGATGACTTCCTTATTTTGGAGGGCAAAGAATTCAACAGGCGGATCCGTGACAGCAACGGAGAAGTGCAACAGCACTTACTGGACAAAATCTGGCCGAAACTTCGCGTCCTCGCGCGGTCTTCCCCAACTGACAAATACACCTTGGTCAAGGGTATGATTGACAGCAAAGCGTCAGCTTCGAGGTAGGTTAAAGGCTGTTTTATTGAAGATTTGTTTTTGTGGCTTGTTGTTTATTCGCGGTTTAATCGGTTCTTGCAGGGAAGTGGTGGCCGTGACAGGCGACGGAACAAACGATGGCCCCGCCTTGAAAAAGGCCGACGTTGGCTTTGCGATGGGCATAGCGGGTACCGACGTCGCCAAAGAAGCCTCCGACATCATTTTGACGGACGACAATTTCTCCTCGATCGTCAAGGCCGTGATGTGGGGCCGTAACGTCTATGATAGTATAGCGAAATTTTTGCAATTCCAACTGACCGTCAATGTCGTCGCCGTGATCGTCGCTTTCATCGGTGCTTGCGCGGTACAGGACTCGCCTCTCAAGGCCGTGCAGATGCTTTGGGTATGAATCTTTACCTGAAATTAGTAACGCTTTGTTTCTTGTTTGTTTGGCGTGATGTTCAGATATTACTTGGTTGCGGTAAAGGTAAACTTGATAATGGACACCTTGGCGTCGCTGGCGTTAGCGACGGAAATGCCAACGCCAGACCTACTCCTGAGGAAGCCTTACGGCCGCACGAAACCGCTGATTTCGAGAACCATGATGAAAAACATTCTGGGACAGGCGATCTACCAGTTGTTCGTTATTTTCATGCTTCTCTTTGTCGGTAAGTCTATTTTAAGAACATTGAGGAAATCTTTAATTTGACGCTAGTCGAGAAAGACTTTAGGGGTCTGCCATTAACAGTACAGAAAAAAGAAAAATGGTAAAGTTTTTGGATGGAGGTAAATGAAATAGCGATTAAAAGTTGGAGTACGGTGTTTTCGGTGACTAGGTGACAAGATGCTCGACATAGAGACTGGAAGGGGTCAGCCTGGAGGTGGACCCACCCAACACTTTACTGTCATCTTCAATACTTTCGTCATGATGACCCTCTTCAACGAATTCAACGCGAGGAAAATTCATGGTCAGCGAAATGTCTTCCAGGGAATATTCACCAATCCCATCTTCTATTCAATTTGGATAGGAACTTGTGTATCACAAGTAAGCACTCGTACAGAACAAAACAATATATTTCGAACTCAAAGTGTACATTAGCGAAAAGTTGAAGTGAAAGTTCCTGAGCACGTTTCCCAAATTGGAAATTTAAACAAAATATTTTCATAAAAAAAATATCAAATCTTAACTCAGCAACTCAAAAAACGATGAAAAGGACATGTATGTAGAGAACATTAATTGTGACAAAAATTGTAGAAATAAATTGTTTAAACAAAAGAATTTTACAAAAACAATGTCAAGTTCTAACTCATTGACCCCAAAAACCATGAAATGGACATATATGTTGTAAAAATAAAATGGTTAATAAATTTTTTCAAGTAAATTGTTCAAACAAAAGAATTTTACGAAAACAATGTCAAATTCTAACTCAGCAACCCAAAAAAACATTAAATAGACATATATGTTGTAAAAATAAAATTGTTCGAAAATTTGTTTTAATAAATTGCTCAAACAAAATAATTTCATAAAAACAATGTTAAATCCTTACTCAGCAACCCAAAAAACTATGAAAAGAACATGTATGTTGTAGAAAAAAAATTGTGCAAAAATTTGTTTAAATAGATTTTTTAAACAAAGGAATTTTGCAAAAACAATGTCAAATTCTAACTCAGCAACCCTAAAAATCATGAAATGTACATATATGTTGTGAAAATAAAATTGTTAATAAATTCGTTTAAATAAATTGTTCAAAAACATGTTACATGTTACAAAAACAATGTCAAATTCTAACTCATTAATCCGGAAAACCTTGAAATGGACATATATGTTGTGAAAATAAAATTATTAATAAATTTGTTTAAATAAATTATTCAAACAGAATAATTTCACAAAAACAATGTCAAATTCCAACTCAGCAACCCAAAAAATCATGAAAAGAACATGTATGTTGTAGAAAAAAAATTGTGCAAAAATTTGTTTAAATAGATTTTTTAAACAAAGGAATTTTACAAAAACGATGTCAAATTCTAACTCAATAACCCAAAAAATCATGAAATGGGATTATATGTTGTAAAAATAAAATTGTTGAAAAATTTGTTTAAATAAACTGTTTAAACAAAATAATTTCATAAAAACAATGCAAAATCTTCACTCAACAAGCAAAAAAAACCATGCAAATTATATAATTTTGCAGAAAGGAAATTTTTTTTTAATTCCATTAATCTTAACTGAGATCATTGATTAACGGATGCATTTTTGATTGAAGTTGAACAATGAGCGCCCCTGGCGGTAGCGTCCTGTACTAAGCTTTTAGTACAAGACGCTACCACACGGTGCGCTATTCGCTCAACTTTGATTCTATAACGAACACGATTATTTGTTTTGTTTTCCAGGTGTTAATTATTCAATACGGTAAAATGGCGTTCAGCACAAAAGCTCTGACATTGGACCAGTGGATGTGGTGTATGTTCTTCGGAATCGGGACTCTGCTATGGGGCCAAATTGTCACGACGGTTCCTACGCGCAAAATCCCCAAAATCCTCTCGTAAGTTTTTTTTTATTCTCTGCATCCCTATTCTTAAAAAAAATAATTTTATAGAAACAGCGCTTCAAACTCGAGGTACAAATTACAACTGTGACATCCTTTTTCCACACTTATTTTTCAATGCACCTGCCTGAATTTTCCTGTCTTTGTTTCTGAATTTTCCACATGACCCGTACCAATGAATAATCAATTTGCAGTTCGATAGCTGTTCCCCAAAATGATGGAAAATTATAACTCGTGAATTTTGATTGCGGTTTAGGCTTAATAATTTTAAGAAAATAGTTTTATCCAGTTTGTGTTATGTTTTTTTGTGGCTGAGGTTTTTGGACACTGAATTTTGAGCGCGAATGATATTTTGGATCCACGAGGGTTTTTTTGTTTGTTGGAATTTCGCGAAGATTTTGAGGTGGGGAATATAAATCAGACTTTGTTGGTCTGAAATTTTGAATGATAGAATTAGTTTAGTTATCGGAATCACAGATTGATAAAAATTTTAATAATTTTTGTAATTGTTTATTTTCTTTTATCTTTTTTTGGAGATGAAAATTATTTCCATTCTCCACACTTACGTTTTCACGAATTTCAAATTATGAAAGCCCTGGTGTTCTGAAGAAAAATGAACTTGTGCATCGATTAGAACAAAAGTTTTTCCTGTAGTGGAAGAATTAGTTTTTAATATTATACATGTGATGATTTTATATCTGACATTTTATAAATGTAGTTGCCTTTGCATGCTAACAACTAATCAATTATTCTTCTAAATAACCAAGATGACACACCTTACGATATGAATAATCGGCGAATTATTCCAAATTATTGTCGTTACAAATGAGCGATTGTGTTTCACGAAAAATTTTGAAATCTGAACTTGGAAACCTCGAGTAGAAAAAACATTCACACACTTGATGTGAAACAATCGTGCATCTTTTGCATGGCTAACAATTGATATATTTCTTCTTCGATCGCAATGCCATCGAAATTACTTTTCTTCTCAACTTTCTCACATCCGAAAATAACAAATTTATAATTTCAACAAAGTAAGTACTTGTTTTTTTTTTATGGAGTAGTGACGCATTACGTGAAAATTTAACTTTTCATAACTGTGTTTTGGAATTAATACAATTAGAGTAAAAAAAGGTTTTTTGTAATTGCGACTTATGCTGTTTGTAGATGGAATAAGCTTGGCTTGAAGTCCAAATACTTTGTTTCGTTGTGTCGAAGACGTCGAAAAATAATAGAAAACCCTGACCTACAAATCCAAGATTTCGATCCTTAACCAAGCACGTCCCAAATTTTTTGAAACTATCCTGATTTGGCCGTATGTAATTTTCACCGTTTTCATTTACTTCTGGCTGTTAGATTAATATCGTGAAAAAAAGAACACATTTGCAGTTAACAGTTAGAAAATTGTTTCAAGTCAATTATAACTTTTGAGGTTTCTTTTCATAGGGAGTAATTTATTTTTGTAATTAAAAGTGGAAGATGAAAAATAGCCAAGAGTGAAATTGGAAATTTCACAGGGTGACAAAAAAAAGTTACTTGGTAAATAGTTTTAGTAATTTCTAATTATGAATTGCTGAAAAATTAATTGAAAAAAAATTAGACATGAAATATTTATTAATTATTATAATTATGTAAAATATTGTTATTCGTTGATAACATTTCAATGTTGGAATTTTTTATTTTTTCAATGAAAATAAAAAAAAAGTGTGTTTGAGGTTTTCATAATGGTAAAAATGAAAAGATAGTAAATATCGGAATAGTATTTCATAAAATTTTTTAGATTCTATGTTTTGAAACTCGAAGGCCCATTAAAATAATTGTTTATTTAAATAATTAACACTTGCAGTAATATTGAAAAACTTGATACATATGTTGAAGGTAAATAGTTTTTCATAGCTGAAAATTTATTATTATTATT
Source organism: Platygaster orseoliae (assembly GCA_030522825.1). Lineage (NCBI taxonomy): Eukaryota > Metazoa > Arthropoda > Insecta > Hymenoptera > Platygastridae > Platygaster > Platygaster orseoliae. The sequence continues at coordinate 11,423 of JAPYZL010192006.1, read as the reverse complement.
GTTAATAAATTTTAAAAAAACCTATAAATGTTGAGGAATTCCCTTGAGATTGTTGTTGCCTTACGTAAATAAAATGTTGTCTATTGATTATTTGTTTAAAAATAAAATATGACTTTTTATGGGTATGGTTAATTATATACTGAAAATAAAAACTGCTTTTTATCGATCGAATTCGCAATTTTATAACTAAGCTTAGAGAAAATAATGAACTAACTCTGCTTTTTCTATTACTAATATCTATTGAATAACCCTCATCTTGCTGCGACTCATAACTATTAATAATATTCGTATTCATTCTATATTAGAATAGTCAAAACGATTCAACATTATAAAAAATTTAGACTTCGAAAATTGTCTAACTTTGTTTATGTTTCAAGTATTTTTAGAAAATTTAAATTTAATTTTCGAACGCCAACGCCTATAAAACTTTCCAGAAAAATTTTTTCGTATTTAAATTTATTAAGAAACTTACAATTTTTTCTTATGGCTTTTATGTAATAATAGTGCATCGTCGTATTCTGAAATTTATGTGACTAATCCCTACTAACAAAAACTGGATTATCTAAAGCATTAATTTTAACAAAAAAAATTCGTCACATGGATGTCAAACTATACTTGACGTCGATATTTTTTGTTTTTAAGTTCGATGCAGTCAGGAAAAGTTCGAATTAAAATGTTGAACGTTGCAAAAATCTTCAACTACGGAATCAAAATTTTTGGGAAGGTTTGCAGATAGTTCATTTTTGTTGTGTTAAAAACAATAAGTGTCCAGACTTACTTTCCACACTTTCCACAAAAAAGTTTGAACTTAAAATCATTAGGTAAATTATCATAAACAAATCTCAGTAAAACAAGACAAAAAATTTTAGCCAGCCAAAAAAATGTAGTCAAATTTTCATTTGTTGAAAAAATATCTTTAGAATATTGTTCTCATAAAATCCAAAAACAGCTCTCAATATATACGAATCCTGAATTATCATTTCAATTTCAATCCATCACTTCCTCGAAATATCCAAAACTATCTAACCAAGTTATGATTTAATGTTTGTTTGTTACATTTGAGCAGAAAAGTTTATTTAAACGCAAACGAAAACAGTTCTAGGTACGTAAATTTCCATTTTGTTTAGTTTTGCATTATTAGAATTATTAGAAGTATGATGGTATATGAGCCAACCAAAGTGCCTCAATTATTTCATCTGCTGTCACTCGTGCATCTACATAACTTTCGATGTTGTAGTGACTGTTTTTTGCTTCATGTGATTAGAAAACAAAAACGACGTTTCTCTACAATTTGTTCCTATTCATCTTATCCAACTTTTCTTGGTATTTTCTTTCATCTTATTCCTTTTCCATTCCCTCGGATGTCCTATTTTCCACAAATTATTTCGAAACGATTTTTCAGTGTTTGAGTCATTGAACGTGAATTTTTGAAAGATTTTCACAGAATAATAACTACGAAAATTTCATTAAGTATTTAAAACTGATTCCTGAAAATTGAATAATTTATTTGTTTCGTTTATTTTACTAAACTTTGAAAAATATAAATAATGTTAATACATTTATTTGCAGCCAAACGAGTATTTTTTCGAAAATTTCAAAGAAGTTTTTCATAATAATGTTTTATTCTAAGAATTTCAGGACACATATTTTATTTTTATACTGAACTTTTAATACGTTAAATGACCAAATTTTGGAAAATCGTTACATATTTCGAGTGATGTCACAGGAAAATATGTTTCGAATAATTTTGAGAGCATCACTCATGCGATGTAGTTTGAAGCCATTTTCATTCGAAACTAAAAAAACTACTGTAATAAAGTCTCACAGTTATCATTCATCTAAAGTAATTGAAAAAAACTCAAGTGTCTGGAAATTAAGAGCACATGGTGAGATGACAGAATTAACATAATTTTTACTGTGAAAATATAATAATTTCTCATAAATAAAAATTATTAACTATTGTTTCTGGATATATGATAACATTCTGATTTTATAAAATTCACGAAATCACATTGTTAACTTCAATATATTTTCCAATCAATTACATAAAAAAATAGTACAAGTAACTATTTATTGGCTCAATTACTCCCATGACTCGGGAATTTCCAGACACCGTAGGGAGTTTAAAAAAAAAAAAGAAAACGTTGAATTACGGCACTTTGTTAAAAGAAAAAAAAAAAGAAAAAAAGCGCACACCATCATTCTTCTCATTTGTCGACTCACGCTCGCGCTCATGGAAATCCCAAGTTGACCCGATCTCTATCTCACGTACGCCATTTTATTGATTAAAACGTTCTCCCGGTGCTTCCGAATAATGACACGTCGTTACCCCTCGAAAAGTCGAAGTATTCCCTCTTCATATTCGCATTGTTATAATAAATGTCCTGTGGTGTACGAAATCATGAATGACGTTACAAGAAAGAAAGACCGAAAGAGAATTTTAAAAAAATGTAACAAAAATGTACATGGCGTGATGAGGCGTGAGGTCTACGATGAGGGGGAAGAGTGACGTGAGCACGCGCCCGGGGCGGTAGGAAGCATCGCGAAATGGCGGATGGAGAGAGGACGAAATGGCGGCGGTAAAGTGATGCAGATGTGGTTTAATGTTTTTTAAAAACAGATGGGGCCGCGGACAGCCGGACGATATGAGCGCTATGAATCTGGGCGACGATAAGTACGACCCCGATTCGGATAAAAAGCCACGCGCCGGGCAGATCCTTTGGATCCGTGGTCTCACGCGCCTACAGACCCAGGTAAAGACAATTCACTCTCTCATTCGCATTTTCATTCACTCGCATTCTATCTCTCTCTTTCTCTCTCCCTCGCTCTATTTATCTCTCTTTTTCATATCATGACAATCAACTCGTTTCTACGAATTTCGTCGTTTTCGCATCGTTCACTCCCCCCCCCCCACCACGTTCAAAGATGGCCGAATCGTGGTTACGAGATTTCTCCGCTAATTCGCGATATTTTGGGGAATCTTTTTTGAGGAATTTATGAACGTGAGTGTATATGAGTTAAAAAAAAAGAATTTTGTGGAGGGGGGGGGGGGTTGAATGGATTTTTTGGAATGTTGCGAATTCACGGAGAAATCTTAAAAATCGCGAAGTCAGGATGGAGTCGTTTTTGAGGTTAGGTTTAAATTAGGCAATTTATCTTCTCGAGTTTTGGGTTGATAGTGATTGTCAAATTCCGTGATTTCAATTTAAAACTAATTAATTCGACAAAATCGAAAATCATGAGATTATTTGTTTTCAGAAAAATTAAAGGTTAGAGGAATCGGAAATCCTATGTTGGTAAAGTAGGCATTGGCTTTTTTTTTAATTTAGATCATTTTTGGGAGAATTTTTTTATTACTAATAGACAGATAGTACAGGCATCTAATAGTAGCAAAAATTGTGATTTACTGTAACATGTGCCTGTCAGATGTAAGCGAATTTTAATATTGAATGTCTGACACGTACATTTTGTGACAAATAACTAATTTTTTGCATCTGTTGGATCAGTTTGAGTATTTGGTTTGTCATTCGAGTCAGTTTTTTGAAAAATTATGCTTTTAAAAATTATAAGAAAAAAAAGTTAATTTCTACCTACTAGTTATACATGCAGAACGGAAACTGCTTGCGAGGAAGAAGGACGCAAAAAGAACGTCTTCCGTGTCATCTTAATGTACAAAAAGGAGTTTCTGATTTTGAATCATTTGATGCTATGAATTGTATATTTGAAAGGTTTATAAAAAGAAAGACAATAACTTTAAATATGACCTATCATTTTGTACATTTTACTTACTTAATAAAGTTAAAAATTAGTAAAGTTTGAAAAAACTCATCTAAGTACTTGAAATGTTTTTAATTTTCGAAAACTAAGACTTTCCTTGCTATACTTTGAAATTCCAAAAAAAAACTTTTAGGCTTAGCATTTTAATGTTTGATAAACATTAAAATGTCCAAAAGAGCAAAAGAAACAAAAAATTCTTTAAAAAAAAAGTTGGAGGTTAAAAAAGTTGTTTGAAATTTGGAAATGAAAACTTACATTACAATATCTGAATGGAAAATTCATGAATGTCAAATTAAATCTCTATTGAAAACAGTCCAATTTGAAATAAAATTCTTTTTTCTTTTTTAATTTCAATCTATAAACCCGAAAAATGCTATCTGTATGTATTTTTGGCATCAATTATAGCGATCTCGACATGCAGTTTTTGTTTTCAATATAAGGTAATTGTAAAAATGCCAAATTTTCACTTTGGGTAAATTCAAATAATTTTCGTTTAGAGTGACTCCAAGATTTAATAGCAATATCAAAAGCAATATTTTTCACCTATATATAATTGCGCTTAAAAAATTTAGATACGAACATCGCGCAAAAGTTTGAGCTTTTTATTATACTTTCCGCAATCGCCATTGTTGATTTCTTCTAGTAAATAAAACTTGAAAAACAAAAATTTGCAAAAATTAAGTCAACGCCCAAGTGGTAACTTTTTTAATAAATTTTTTCGTACATTTCCGATCACTGTATTCAAATACAAGAAAAATATTGCTTTGAAGATTTTTGGACGTTCCCAAGTTCTCGGTAATATTTAATTGTAATTTAATTACAATAATTGTAATACAATATTACAATAATACAATAATTACAATAATTGTAATTTAATTGTAATATTTCTTGTTGGTGAACGAAAAAATTCGGAGAAACGAGTTCATTGTCTCGATTCGCGAGGACGTTGTTTCTAACTCATCAGCCCGTGTCACACTTTGTCCCTTTCGAACTTTGTACATGGGCTGTTTATATCAACGGTAGATTTTTTTTCGTAGTTTATGATTGGCATTTCAACAACTTGAAAGTTTCGAAAAAAGAGGGGGAGATGAAAAATGTTTTTGTCTATCGAAATTGAGTGTTGAATCATTTAATCACATAAAAAACATATATGTATTTTTTTTTACTGAAACGCAAGATAAAAAAATCTGAATCACTGAAGAATTATTGACACGAGATTGTTCAAATAAATTGACACAAAGTTTTTGTACCAACAATAATAATTATGGTTTAATTAATTCATGAGATTGATTCGAAAAATCTCATGTAATAGTAAACAAAAAAAGTAAACAATGAATCCCAGAATAAGGTATAACATTTTTTATGGACATTTTTTGTGAACCATAAAATTTTTTATTGCATAACTCTATACATTCTTCAAGTTCAAATTCTTTTGTTTTGCGTTACTCATTGAAATGTCCTTCGACAGAAAATATGTTAAACCTTCATTTTTCATGACAATTATCTCATAATACTCAATCAACTACATTTTTGAAAATTGAAATTTTCCATGCGGTCAACCATGACATATTTGACATTTGGATTTTGTCTATACGTTCGGTCTTTTTTAATTTTATTTTTCATCACATACTTCTTAAGTAATCAAATACATTATTATCCATTTTTACTTAAAAATAACAATATCGCACAATATTCTAAATAATCGTCAACTATATTTTCGGAGAAATTTTGTGCAACAAACGGAAGTACAGCCGACTTCCTCATGATTTTGAAATAAGATCAATGTGAATAAATGTCCTTTTTTTTTTTGACATTTTTATTTCACAAATTTTGATATCAAAATTATGTGAACGAACGTCTTGTTCTTTTAATCTCCGAACAATCAAAAGTCGTAGTAATTTAGGAAAAATCCCCGAGGCAGAATAAAAGGAATTCGAGGGTAAATTTTCACGTTAATTATCGCTTCTTTTTGCGAGTTGTTTGTCGCTGCTTTTTACAGCTGCAAAATACGCTATTTTCGTAGATAAATTATTATTTACCGCAATTTTTGAATCGTACGAGGAAATCATTAATCAAGCTTCACGAACAATAGTTATTGAATTTCGTACATGTATATTTGAACGTAATTATTTTATTACACTTTTTCTTCAACTACACTTGACAGATTAATTCGAAAGAATCCTTCAAATCCACGCAATCCTGAAAAACCTAGTACGAAATCGAACAACCAATTTTGCGTTATTGTTAAAAAAGCACTTAGAAATGGTCCTTTCTCTCTTTTTCTGTCTCTATTATCTTCCTCTTTTTCACTCTTTCTACTCGTTAATTTTGAGTAATGTTTTTATATTAGCGCCAGTATTTTTGTTTTATCTCTCGAATATTGGAATTTCTTTTGCTAAACTTTTACCACACCACGCGCAAAAATTCGAGAAACTGGCGAAACACCGAAAATTACTAGGAGAAACGTCAGCCATTTTATATCCACTTTTCAGCAAAACGTGACGAAAAGAGATTGACATGACTTTGACATCTGGCTAAATATTTGCGTTGGTCCAACAAAATCACGTTTTATTTTGTTTTTCCTCTAATTTGAAAGGTTAGTCTTAAGATGAAAAATTCTACAAGTTAAAGAAAATGAAAATACACGAATGACGTCGATAAACGAAGGGACAATGATTTTTCCACCGAAGTGGAAAAATTTACTGAATAAGGTTTACCCTTAAAATTGCTGAAATAAATAGTCAACGAAATTTTGTTGTTTTGACGATATAAAAATGGATTTGTGAACTACTTTCAGACGAGCAATAGAACTCTGGTGCAGAATGTATCTGTGACAGGCAGATCCCCCTCTCAGGATTACTATATGGTTAGTCCACAAAAGTCCACTCTCCGCATTGTTTGACCGTCTTTCTCGATATGTTTATTAATATGGTTTATTGTTTTTTCTCTGTCTACGTATCACTAACCCTACTCCTCCACTGCAAAAACAAAACTGTACGTGAAAAACGCGTCCTTTATCACACTTTTTGAATTGGGCGAAAATTGACCCATTTTGAAATGATCTCTCTCGACTTGAATCAGTAGAAAACTACTAAATATTATTAATCAACTATTATAATACTAATCAACTTGGAATGTGTTTACTAAATAAATTGTTATTGGTATACTATTTTTATTTGTTTAAAAAGTAAAAGAAAAAATTACTGTATTCCATATATAGAATATTCACTAAATATTCAGTTAGATATTGAATTTTACTTATTTGATCGTCGACCATCAAATTAATTTTTGAAATAGTGAGAATCTATAAATTCATTAGTCACTTAAAAAATTCTACTAATTGAATGCTAGAATTTGCAACTACTAATGTGGTTAGTGAAAATGTCATTAATCACATTAGTAATAAATTCACTAATTGTTTTAGTCGTTAAAAAAATTTCACTAATTGAAAGGTTAACTTATAAATCACTAAATCATGTAGTAGAATTTTACTATTGCTTTAGCTAACTTGTAAAATTCCACTAATTCGATGGTGAATTACTCACCTACTAATTGAATTAGTAAAAATTTCACTAATTCAAACTGAGAGAGATATCAGTTAATATTGTTTGTTTCTTTTTGAAGATTTTTGTTGTTGTTTTTTGAAAAAATTGTGATGTTTAAATTGATTTTCGTGAAAAATATCTTTTGTAAGGTACACGAAGATTCCAGAATTTTATGATGACAAAAGTTGATTAAAGTTGTTTGTTTAATGATATAAAATTAAAATAATGTTTGCATTCTACAATTGATATTTTATTGGTACACAGATCTTGGGTTGTTCTACATTTTCGTTACATATTTTTTTTAGTAAACTTTTACATGAAGAACTTAATGATGATATACAAGTATCCAAACATTTTTTAAAGCGTACTATATGCTACATGATGTAAAATTTTCATAATCAGTGTAATTAAAATAATTTTTGAGATTTTTTCAATTGCTTGCTTCCAGAAAATTACGATTTTAAAAAACGTCTGTCTTATAGGTTTTTCTCATTCTCAAATTTTTGAATATTCAAAAAACTCGACATATCCGGAAATCTTTATTTTTTTTTTATAATTATTTACCGGAAATTTTCAAGTATTTTTCGACATATTCATGATTTAAAATACTAGAATATTGTGATTTGTACAATACTCTAGAAAAAATTGTTATATTGCACAAATGACTGTATTTATTCCAGTTTTTTATAGATAATATACGAAATGTATATTTTACTACACTAGTACACAGAATTTTAAATCCCTGTAAAATGGAATATCAATTCAATATTTATAGAATTTTTATTAATGTTTCTGGTTCCTACAATATGATTTATACTATAACAATCAATATTCACTATTCAGCAAAAAAAATTTTTAATATTGTAAAATCAATAATATGCTTTAACAATATCAATAATTAAAAATTGAAATGTAATATACTAGAAAGTACACAAGAATATAGCAAAAAGAACTGTACAGATTTTAATACTGGCGAAACTATATGGCCTTGCATTTTTTACTACAATATACATTCACTAATACAATATCATTCGACAATGTATAACAATATAACAAAAAATGCATTCCATAACTAGCATAAAATATAATAATTTATTGGAATACTTGATTTATTTATCAGTGTTTGAACTCAAAATCATTGTTGTTAATTAGGGTTGTTGATATTTTATCGATATTTTGCGATGATATTTTTATCGCCGATATTATCGATATCCAATATTTTTAAAATATCGGATATCGATATATTTTTCAAAAATTTTTAAATGACATTTTTTCGTTTTTCGACATTTTTCTCGCCGATGTTAAGTCAATGTTCACAATTTACAGTATTAGTTGGAAGATATAAAGGATTTTAAAAAAGTTGTTTACTTTGTGTTTTTGGAAAAATTTTTTCTATCGATATTTTTCGACGATATTTATCGACTACTGATATTTATTGACGATGAGTATCGATACTTTCTATTCAACGATAAATAGCGATATTTTTTTCAAATATCGTACATCCAGATTTTTTTATCGATATATCGGCATATCGATATTTTTTTAATGATAAATATCGGCCTATGATGATATTTTTTCCCGAACGATAATTATCGATATCGATATTTTTAAAAATATCAGCAACCCTATTGTTAATCGATAGTTTTTTGGCATAATGAAAAAGAATCGAACTCTTCAAGGTTTTGGTGAAAGAACTTTTAGTTTCTCTAAATTCATTTATTTCAAAAATCTTGAATTTATTATTTGAAAAATATGAAACTTGATAATAGATTTTTGAAAGATAAAGTTGGTAAAATTTTCATGATTTCTAACTAAATTGCAAAAAAATTGTCAAAAAGTTGAAAAATTTGTAAGTTTTTCTTGATTTTTTAAAAATGGGTCGATTCAGCTATGGATATTTCATATTGCTTTACAACTTTTTATCAAACACATCCCGTCACTTATTCCGAACATAGATACTTTTTTCTCTCACGAACACATATCAGAGGACTTGGTAAAGTTACTTGATAATTTGTAACTAGTAAATTCCACCTGTATTATTGCAAAACTATTTAGAATAAAAATCAAAAGTATATATCTAGTGCAAATCGTTTTTTTCAAAGTCACTAATTGTAAGTTCGCAAACTAAAATAATAGTATATTTTAAAAAATATAGAAATAGAGGATAATTTGGAATTGAATATCATTCATTTTGTTTTTTCAATACAACCATGTACAAAATAACTCACACTTCTGAAAATCCACAGGTTGCAATTCATCACAATTCCAAATTCCAACTAAAGTAACTCGTCGAAAATGTAACGAACCGTGACTTACCAAGTCGACACTTAAAACTCGCCTAACACGCAGCTTGAAATAATCCTACATTTATCCCCATTCACTGATACCTTGAAAAATTTTCGTTCCAAACCATTTCCCGAAATTCTCAGTGGACATTTCCTTTTATTTCACATTTCTCAATTGACACGCAGAACAGCCGCTGTTTTTTGCTGTTTACCAGTACAATGGGACCTTGCACATTAACCGATCGAGAATCGTGATTTTCGATCCCTCGTTCCCAATAGTGGAACATTTTTATACTTTTAATCCTGCATACAACGAAAACTCGTTCCTCCGCCGCAAAATCGAGTCCAATTGCATCTGCCAGCCATAAACAATGTGTTCGCTTGTTACTGACGAAGGTCACGTGACCTAACTTCTCGCTGTGGACTCGAGCATTAGCTTCCAACAAATACTCGCGAAACCCATTATTACGTGACTCAGTAGAAACGTGAAAAACCAAGTAGCTGTGCTTTTCGAACATTCCCGTGACTTTTAGTTCAGTTTTTGTTCGTTGACGCACATTCGCGAGGTAAATGTCTTCATACTGGACCATACATTTGAACATCTACATTAGGACAACCTCTTCCACAGAAACAAAGTACATATTTTTACGGAAATTCATGTCCCAATGATGAATTTACTTCCTGTCCCTATCCAAACTGATGTGTCCCATTATTGTCCCGATTTTGTCCCAATCCGTTTTAAGCACGATACGCAATTTTCTCATTTCGGGATGCACTGTCCCGATTTTTCAGCTGAAGTTGATCCTTGTCCCAATAACAAAACATGATTTTTCAAACTCCCGAGTTCATTATCAAGGCATTTACCTGAGCGTGCTTATAGCGATTCCACAATTGAACAAAAGTGATGAACGAAAATTATGGAATCGCATGTTGCTTGTTAATTTCATGTTCGTTTTTGTGTTTGGTTTTTGTAACTGCGATGTAGTTGTTGCTGTGATACTCATTTGATACCGTAAGTGTATTTGTGTTCCGTGTGTACGAATACTGACATTAATATTAAAGAGAAAATTGAAGACTATATAAAAATCGGCATTTCTCCGTTTACTTGTGTACGCGGGAGTAAGCCATTTGTGGTTTTTTAATGAAAGTAAATGATACGAACGATTGTCGTCGACTTTTTCGTGACGAATATAGCACGATTTGCGGTTTGCTTTCGTGTGTACCAGATTTGGAGCATGTTCAGCAAGTGGCTATATTGAGCTGGCTTATTGGGTGAGAATTTTGTGAGGGAAAGTGAAGAATCGACATTTTAAATGTAAAATTTCAGAGGTTTGAAGTACTTGGGGAGGAGTTTGATTAAAAAATGGAGATATATGAGAAATTTAAATCAATGAGTGAGAATAAAGATATTAATTTTAAATTGTCGAGTAGTTACAAACGATTCGAGTCAAGAGTTGACGATATCAGAATTTGGCATTTATTTGTTTGTTATAGGTATACTTCATGTGATATGCATGTTAATAATTATCTAATAATGAAATTAATTTAATCGCACGTGAAGGAGGCGTGATTAGAAAATTAAACATTCGATTTGACTTTGAAATAATTAAGGAAAAAATGTTCTGCACTGAGAGGAACGATCATTTAAAACAAATATGCGGCCGAATTTGGCATTTTTCAGGAAAATATATTAACATTTAAGAAATTTTCCGTCCATGAACTATCCTAGTAGTTCGTTCAAATAATACCAAATTTCGATTGAAATAATTCATTGATTCCTTTGAAATCTTGAATATTTTGCAGTAAAACACTGATT
>JAPYZL010191935.1:0-15843 GCA_030522825.1 Platygaster orseoliae | reverse complement strand
TTTCAAGTCATATTATGAACTTTTCAAATCATTATTGTCAAATGTCAAAAACAGATAATTTATAAATTGCATAAAGCTGTGTCAGACAGCGCCATCTGTGCAAAGTTAACAAACAGCAAGTAAATGTTAAAGTTTCATGTCCATGGACGCGAGAAAAACAATTTCTGCGGTTCTTGGAATTCTATTTCCATGTTTTCCGTTAGTTTTAAAAGAGATAAATCTCGAAAATTTCACGTTTTTTTTCAATAAAATTGTTAATAACAATTAAGGCTAGCGTTTTATCGCACAATTAGGGCGAAATTCTCAAAGAAGATAAAATTTCACCTCAGAAAAACTTTGGCTCGATTTTTTAGAAACTCATTAAATCATTTTTTTAAGGCTGGAAAGTTCGCAGGAAAAAACGTCCGTTCAGGCGTTAATGGGTTAAAAACTGCGTATATTTTTGAAACTCGTACTTGTTACTATAATAAACATCTTGAAAATAACTGTCATTGACAAAACGTTTTCTTCATCATATACATATAAAGAGTAGATCGGAGGTAAGTCGACCCTAGGGCTAAAACGGCCTTTATCGATTATAAAAAACTATCGATTGTGAAAATTTGCATTTTCATGCCTGAAGAGGCCTAATACTCACGTTATCTCAGGCAAAATCGTAAGTCATTCGGATGAATGCGAAAAATTCTAGAATGCCAAACGTAAAATCGACGCCTTGAGAGTGAGGATTAACCACGATTTGAAGGTCTAATTTTTGTGACTTATAATAACAAAAAAAGAATAAAAAAGGTACAGGTAAACTGATATCGTAGATTAAGCATCGAGTGATCAAAATCAGTTGGCATCAGTTTTTTTTTTTTGGAATCATTAATATTTTTTACGACAATGAAACAAAATTGACCTTCGGGGCTAAGCCAGCCTGTATTGATAATGGCTAAAGCCGAATTCAGAGAGGGTTTTACTTTGTTGGGACAAAAGAATAGTTTTTTTTCCTTAGATTTCTAGGCAGGTGTGTGTTCTAAAACTATACTCACAAAATTTAACTGGAAATGTTGGATACTACACAAGTTTTTGTTCATTCTAGAAGGCAGCAAAAAAATTTGTTTTCAATTTTGTCGTATTTTTTGTGATACATTCCGCCATATTTTATTTTTCGGTAAACATAAAAATCATTTTTTGTCCATGTAACATCTAAAATGAGTATTTTCGGAAATATTTTGGGACGCAGTGCTTCCATTTCGTGGATTCTTTTTACCCTTTCTCTACTTACCTTTGAGGAGCCTTCAATCCCCTAAACATGAAAAAACATCGAATGCAGCTGAAACGAGAGAAAGAAGAGGAAAAAAACACCGCAGTGTTAATATTCATGTTTCAATTAAAATTTTCCAAGAGTAACGAAATGTATCTTACGTAAATGTATTGAAAGGAAAAAAAATCTCTTGTGATTTTTGTTTTACACAACGAAATATGCTCTATATTGCCATTGTTTATTATGTCCTTTTTTATCAAAAATTTTTATGATACCGAATGATTTCAGGTACAAGCCGGCTTAGCCGCGGCTAGACCGGCTTAGCTCCGGTGGATAAATCGCATACTTTTTCGAATATTTTGAGAACTTTGAATAGTATTCGAAAAAGTTCTTCAGCAATTCAACAATGAGGAGTCGTTCTTTTAACCAATACAAATATTTGTAAGAAATTATGTAAATTTGTTGTTAAAAATATACAATGTCTAAATGCGGACGGCTTAGCCCCGGTCTCCCCTATCTATGATTACAATGTTATTTTTGTAAATTAGTAAAGAGTGTTACAATATTGACCATAATTAGAATCCGAGTTTTATATCTATAATCTCACTCCAAAAAATTTGTTCGTGTAAATTTTATTAATTATCATCAAATCGAAAAAACTACAAACGGCTCAACATCTCAATAAACATAAAAACATAATGTTTGTGTTACAAATTTTTTGCAGTATGGAAGTTTTTTGATAATTATCACATTTGTTGAATATACTACAGTGTAAGGGAGAGGCACGTAGGTTGAGGCGGCACGTAGGATGAGACAGCTGAATATTTTTAGTTCATTAGACTCAGGACTAAAATGTTCATGCTTTCAGGTAATCATGTCATTAGTCAAAACTTTTCATTAAAGAGTGGGCGATTACTTACGGTATTTTATACAGCTCGTTGCCAAAAATTTCTCGGTAAAAGTGATGCCAGAATCATGTTCAAACGTTAAAAATGAAGAGTTTTTTGCGTTGAAAAAATGTAAATATAACGTTATCACTCAAGTTTTACTTCTACTGAAATATGTTGGTGTAATTTTGAACATGCGGAGTTATTGTGACAAAAATATGCATCATGCCGAAATCGTATCGATACACGTAGGTTGAGACGCTGAAATTTTTAGACGCTGCATATTTTTTGAAAGGTAAAATTGAATGTTTACATTTCATGACTTCTGATATTCGGAATTGCTTAAGAATAGCATCAGAAGTTTTTTTTGTTTATGTGTGTTAGGTTTTGATGTGTAGGGGAGAAGCACGTAAGTTGAGTCGGCACGTAGGATGAGACTGCTGAATATTTTCAGTCCATTACATTCAGGACTCAAATGCTCGTGCTTTCATGTAGTCATGTCATTAGTCAAAACTTTTTTTAAAAAAAAGGGGTGATTTTTCTCCTTTCCTGTGCTTTGTTCAGCGCGTAGCCAAGAATCTCTCGAAAAAAGTAAACCCCGAATCATGTTCAGATGTGAAAAACGAAAAGTATTTTGCGTATAAGAAATGTAAATATAACATTTTCACTACAGTTTAACTTCAACTATAATATTCTGGTTAAATTTTGAACATGCTAATTCATTGTAACAAAAATATGCGCCATGCCGAAATCGCATCGATGCACGTAGGTTGGGACACATAAAGGTGCGTAGGTTGAGACACTGTGAAATTATTAGACGCTGCATATTTTCGATAAGTAAAATTGAATACGTCACATTTAATGACTTCTCATATTCAGAATTGCATTTGAATAGCATTGGAAGTGATTTTTTTTTGTTTATGTGTGTTAAATTTTTGATGGGTAACATTTATATGCGCGGGTAGGGGCAACAGCGGATGCTAGAGTTTTTACTCGCGTTAATGTATCATTTTGCCCCATCACTGACCTTTTTATGTTTTGGCGATTATAAATATGCTAAATTATATTTGTAAATAATCAGCATACCTACTACTTCGTACAAGTCACTCTAAAATTTTTCGATAAAACTTCATTATTTTGTGATTAAAAGAAAATTTCAGTTATCTGATAGCGAAAAATGCATGAATGATAGTGTTCTACGATCAGATGACGATTTATCTAACGAAAGAAAATTCTTTAAATATTTTACTTCATAACAATTTCGTTTGCTTTTTCAACTTTTTTCACTTACATTTATCCCTTATTTTCAGAAAAACCTTCAGAACAAATGTTTAGGCTATGAACAATAAAAATTTTCTGGCTTGAATAACTTTAGTTGGATTTTAAAACAAAAGTTTTGACTGTCTCAACCTACGTGCCAATTTTTATTGGTGCCAAATATTGAACGTTCCGAAAATTGCCTATAAAATTTTTTTTTTCAACGAAATCGATTTCTGTAAAAACTAATGTATAGACCTTAATATTAGCTTTACAACGGTACATGATTTTACGCTTTAACTTACCAGGGTAAAAAATAGCAACCCCAAAAACAAACTATGATCAATCTACGTGCCTCTCCCCTAACATATATAAGAGAGTGTAGGGGCAATAGCTGGTGCCAGAGTTTTGACTCGTCAAAATGTATCGCTTTGGCCTATCACTGACCTTTTTATGTTTTGGCGATTATGAATATGCTTAATAACATTCACAAATGATCAGCATACCTGCTACGTAGTACGAGTTTTTGTGAAATTTTACGAAAAAACTTTATTATTTTGTTTGAAAAAAAAATTCGAGTTATCTGATGGCTAAAAATGAATAAATGTTAGTATTTTGATGTAAAATGACAATTTTTCTGACGAAAAAAAAAAAATTCTCTACATTTCTTAACTTAACTTCAATTTCATTTGTTTTTCTACTTTTTTTACTTATTATCATCCTTCCTTTCCAGAAAATCTTTTGTTACGAATTTCGAGACAATAAAAACTGAGAATTTTGTGGCTTGATTGAGGTTGGTCTGATTATGAAACAAAATTTTGACTTTCTCAACCTACGTGCCATATTTTTTTGGTGCCAAATATCGTATGTTTCGAAATTCGCCGAGCAATTTTTGATTTTGTTTCAAAATACATTTCATTGCGAACTTATGTATGAATCCTTATAATAGCTTTCCAACGGTATATAGTTTTCTACTTTTACTTATCAGAGTTGAAAATGGCAACCACGAAAAGAAACCCGTCTCAACCTACATGCCTCTCCCCTACTTATCTTGAAAAATAACATTGAAATTGATAAAATTTTAGATAAATGTGTATTATACGAGATTTAGCTGAAAAACGGTTTTTTTGAAAAATTCTTTTTTGTTAATAGTTCAAAAACGGCATAATAATAAAAGAAAAAATGACGCGAAATTGATATTTACATGTGCAATGTAATGTGCACTTTTTTTTATGTGCAAAAAACCCGAAAAGCAAGTTTTTCCAAAAAAGCGTAATAACTAGGGTTAGGTATGTTAGTTGAAAACTCGGAAAGCGAGTTTTTACAAAAAGCGAGATAACCTGTGTTAGGTACGTGAGTTAAATCGAGAAAAGCCATCTATTAAAAACTCGGGTCCTGATTTTCTTTCTACGGCTCTGCATACATTTATATTCAATACAAAAATCGACACATAATGTACAATCGGTACGGAACCATCGTTTGGCATGTAAACAACTCACTTCTATGTAACCCCAATAATGCGTCACTTTTTCTGTTGTAGTTTTTCATACTTTTTACTATTTTTCAGTTTTTTTACTTTATTCGCTCATTTTCACGATTATCAAGAACGATTTTTTTCATTTTCTGAACAAATTTACGACATCTTAAATAAAAACATGCCAAATTATGACAGTCCAAACACCAACATGATTCACAATATACAAACGATTACCATTTTATATATCACTTTTCCACCACTTTTTGGTTCATTATTATGCCGTTTTTCAACTATTTGTAAAAAAGTATCTTTCGAAAAATCCTTTTTTGGCCAAATCCAATATCATACACATTTACCGTCGAATGACTTGGTCGGTATGTATCACTTTTTACAGTTTTTGAACGACAATGGTGGAATTTTGAATACTATTCAAAAATATACAAAATGAAAATATTTACGAAAATTTTTTCAAAAATCATGAAACAATTACGTTTTTGACATTCAGAACATCAGCAATACAGAATCTCTGTATTCATATACAATAACAGTTGCTATGGATACACAGTAGTCGGTTTAAATTGGTTCGATTATTGCGCACTCGCTGCTGTGTGCGAGTATTAGCGCTACCATCGAAATCTTGGCCTCAACAGAGATCGGAAGGATCTCCAATCAGCATAAATGATTCGGGCTTGAATGGCGGATCGTTTGAAAGCGAGAATGCGATTGGGCAATTCCGATAAACGATAGTCATCATTGGCTGCGCGGCCGTAACTCGAGAGTGTGCTAAAACTTCAAGTAAAAGATTGCTGTCTCCGACATTGACTGAAAACCGGCCAAAGTCATTCGACCGAATTACCTGATGACATTCCAGAAAATGACCAACAGTTGTCCGAAACAGTTGACGTGGACTGACACAACATAGTCATTTCGATGTCAAACCTTTTTTGAACTGAAATTTATTCAATTCAATTAATATGATTTTCCAGTAATATTTGAAAAAACTTATTACATTTAAGGTCGTTCTTAGAAATCGTGACATGTTGCCTTATTATTATGAACAGTTATGGTGCATATTTTATGATACTCCTAGTTATAAAAAATGATAATTACCGTAAAAAAAACGATCTTTTTTTATTCATGAAGTTACAGATTTTTCGAACTTTGGTATAGTCTTTAAGTCTTTTAACGCACTTATTACAACCGAAACACTATGTTTGCTTCAATTCGCTGATGAAATTGTCCTTAGAGAATAATTTTATTAATAAATCTACTGATCAAGTATCGCAAGGAAACTTGTGATAATTATTAATTATTTCATCTTAAATTAACGATGACTGAACTTGGGCAATAAAATATTCGTTCAAATGCGATTGATTGACACCGCGAACTTTGTCGAGGCTGAAAAGAGAAAGTTTTAGAAAAGCAGGGAGTTAGTATACCATGACAGTGAAAGTCAAAATTGACCGTCTCGCGCACAATCTCACGAGAGCAGTTTTTCAAAATCTGCGCGTTTTTCTTAGTTCGTCGACCTCAGAGTTTATTGATCGCCTTTTCTTTTTGCTGGAAAAATGCGAAGAATACAATAAATCAACGGATATTGTTTTTTCCATGCCCGAGTTCTTCCGTGGTCTCGCGGTTAAAGAACGTTTATTAGGAACAAGAGAAGGAAAAATAAGAGAAAAAATTTTATACGCATGTTATCAACGAAAGCGCGATAAGAGACACTATAACGTGTAAAGCGAGCTATGTAGCAAGGTTAAGACCTGCATAAATAAGAGCTTCGTTACGTGTGTGCCTTCCAACGAACTGGAAAAAGCTGAATTGAATCAACTGAAGATTCTTTTTAGATTTTTATGAAACTAATTCTGCGGTACGCAAAACAAACGTTAAAGTTTAATCAAATAAACACCTGATTGGTCATCCGGAGTAACAAAATGAAACTATGTAAGGAATGACGTTTGTATTTTGACCCGTTTTTTTTACATTTTATCTTATCTGAAAAATAAAAAAAAAGTTCTAACAGTATCCAAGCCTCGTAAATACGCTTTTAAAAATAAAGAACGACTTGCGAGTTACAGAGTAACATAAATTTTTCTATAACTTCTTACAGTTATTAAAACTATTCTATTTGACGAGAATCGACCAAAACGCGAGCCACTTTTTGTTTTCTGTTTGAAATAATCAGTAATTTTTAATTCCGATTGATAAATTTATGCCTATAAATTAATTATTACTTTATATATTGATAAATTTCACACACACACACACACACGCGCGCGCGCGCGCACACACACACACACATTTTTTATTAGAAACATTTCAACACTTTTTTTTTTGAAACATTTAAAGTTTTAAGCAGCTATAATTTTTACGAAAAAAAAAATGAGTCTCGGCGATCGCTGGTTTCAAACTGAGTCTCTCGTTACAAGATACATTATTTTTTTCCGAATTATCACACAACTTGTATTTATATATATATATATATATATGTATGTATATAGATAAGCCTATCATTAGAACCACTTCGTGCTACGTTGTTATGTACGCAGCCTGCTGTGGATTCCTAACTGAAATTTTCGCCGCGAGAAGCACGGCTTATACGTAATATGTAAATCGTGAACGTCGTAAATCGTACGTGAGTGGAAATTCTTGAATTAAGTTAACAATACGACCGCTATTTTAAATATAAGAATATAACTGGCAATAGATAAATTTAAAAATTTTGATCGGTGTTGCAGGTATTTGGATTTAATTGAAAAAAAAATCTGCACAATTTTTTTTCCACAACATACATGTCCGTTTCATGGTTATTTGAGTAGGTGAGTGGGAACTTATCATAGTTTTTGCAAAATTCTTTGGTTCTAACAATTCATTTGGGGCAGGGGGAGGGAGTAGTGACCTGATTTCATTGACTTTTTTGACTTATCAATCATTTTTATTACATTTTCTTTTTCTTTAACACATTCTTTTGTTTTTACACATAGGTAGGATTTTCGAATTTAAAACAACAAAATCAGGTAATTTTTTCATCTGTTTATCGGTTCTATTTTGTCAGGCTACACAATTTTGCCAATTTTTATGAAATTACATGTAATTCAGTATACACGGTTTCCCAAAATAGACGTGCAATATTTCAACCAATTTTTTTTCGGATTTCTCTAAACATAAAAGTCACTCCGCCTTTTTTTTTCAATATCCGAGATGTCCGAGTTTGAAATTCAACTAATAAACGCGCTTTTCCGAGGAGTGGAGGTAGACACCATAGACCAAGATTTGCAGAAATTTTCGCAATATTATTTTGAGCCGAAAAGTCCTCTGCTACTTTTCATACAACTTAAAATCATGAAAGATATATAGGTAAGTAACGAGTTTCAACTAATCAGATTTCTCGGATTCCAAACTCGAATAACATTCTTGATTTCGAGTTGTATGAACAGTGGCAAATGTCTTTTCGACTCAGAATTATATGGAGAAAATTTCGGAAACTTTTGTCCATGGTGTTAACCCCCACTCATCGGAAATGCACGTTTATTGGTTGAATTTCAAACTTGAATATCTTGGCCTATTTTGAATTTTGAGAAAAGTAGAAGAGGACTTTTCAGTTAAGAAAAATTTAATAATAATTGGTTTAAATATTGCCCGTCGATCCCGGGACACGTAAGGTATATAAAAGAATCGTAAAAAGCTTTAAAGGTTTAGCACATTACATATTTTCTGAAATTTTTTTGTTTTTCAAGTTTCAAGGAAAATTATCTACTTAATGTCCAAAAGTATTAGACTACTAGAAAAATAAACAATGTTTTTCTTTCATATTGGAATTTACCTTTCCAAAATGAAAAGTTGATTTAGTAAAAATTTCAGCAATAAATCTGAAATTGGATTAAATGTAAGTATAAATTTTTTTCTCTTCAATCTTTCTGGGAACTTACATCAAAATACTTAGATAGCAATAAATTGTTGAAATAAACAAATTTTGCAAAAACAATTTTAAATCCTCACTAAGCAACCAAAAAAATCATGAAAAGGACATAAATGTTTTAATAAAAAAGTGTCCGAAAATTTCTTTTATAAAGTTGTTCAAACATTAGAATTATCACAAAACAATACAAAATTCTTACTCAGCAACACAAAAACCTTGAAAAGGACATGAATGTCTGAAAAAAAATTGTAAAAAATTTATTTAAAATAATTGTTTAATCGAAAGAATTTTACAAAAACAATGTTAAATTTTGACTAAGCGATCTAAAAAACTATAAAAGACACATGTAGAAAAACAATTGTGCGAAAATTCGTTTGGATAAATTGTTCAAACAAAAAATTGTTACAAGAACATTGCCAAATCTTTTGTCAGCAACACAAAAAATCATGAAACGAACATATATGCCGTAGGAAAAAATTTTGGAAGAATTTGTTCACACAGATTGTTCGAACAAAAGAATTTTTCGAAAAAAATTTCAAATCCTTACTTTGTAACCCGAAAAATCATGAAAAGGACACATATGTCGTAAGAACAAAATTGTGCGAAAATTTGTTAAAATAAATTGTGTAAAAAAAGAATTTCCCAAAAACAATACCAAATCTTCACTCAGCAACTCAGAAAATCATGAAAAGGACATGGATGTCCTTTAATAATAAAATTTTAGTTTGAAATGCACAGCAGGCTGTGTTCATAACATGGTAGTGCAAAGTGGTTCTAATCAATGACAGGCTTATCTATAAATACATAGCTCTGTCTTTGTTAAGAGTTACTTTGATCTGAACGTGGTCAGCAGCATAAAAAGGATAGTAGTAACCGTGAGACTTAAACTGATCGCAACGAATTTATGCATGTATACTCTCAGTTGTGTTTAACAACTCTTTTTCGTGTTTTTTTTTTCAATAATTTGTTAATCTCAACTGATTTTATTAGTGAATGCTAAAAAGAAAGTGGATTTTTTTTTTATTTATGAGGTATTAATGAGAATATATATTTATGAGGATATACAGCGGTATTTAACAACTTTGCTTTCGAAATTAAACTGGAGCTCGGATATATCAGTAGAATCTTTACTGTAAAATATCAGTGGCTTACCCTACCAACCATGTCGACATTAAAAATGACATGAATATCGACACGCGACATCGGTCTCTTTCCGTCACGACCGTCGACGTCGACGGTTGACATCGATTTCGACACACATGTGGACATGCCGTTAGTGACACGACTTTCAACGTCGACGGTCAGCAGTATTGTTGACGTTTTGTACTTTTGACGATAAATGAAACTATGCAGCTCAACAGCATATTTTGAAAAAAAAAAATTTCGAAGTTCAAAAAAATTTATGTAATAAAGATTTGAAGTACTTTCAATGATTCATCTATATCAATCGAAAATACAAGACTGCTATCTAGCAAATCGACTTAACAACGTTTTGAACCTACATACTTAGTGTTACTAGCCTACCCTAGTGCCAAAATTTCTCTTTTCTATATAGGAGCTATATTGGCCTTCCGAAGTGGCAATATAGGCCAGCAAGACATAGACTATGTAGTGTGTACATGGAAAGTGTAATGCTTATCTATAAAGTGGCAATATAGGCCATGAAATATAGAGTTAATACTTAACAAATAACTTACATACAGTATAGGCCACACAGCATATGGACTATGTAGGCCACATAATATACAGACTTCATAGGCAACACGCTTTCTAGACTATATCGGCCAAACAAATACAAGCCACTAGAGCTTCCGGTCCAAATAAAAAATTAATTTATTTCACGGTAATCAAAAAATCGCAAAGTTTTCTGCGACTCCCCAGTTTGCAGGTTGGAGAGCGACTCCTCCTGGTTTGGCGGTCAGAAAGGGAGTGCACATAATGACCCGCGTGGCTCCACTTTACTCCCCGCCGCTAGAATTTTCACGCGGGAGAAAGCACGCCAGCCGCCACCTGGTTTCGAGTCACGTAGGCTGCGCGCTGTCGCGGGAGATTAAAACGGCGCGGAGAAAAAGAATATATCATATGTGACTCATACTTTATGTCCTATGTAAGCTGGACGTTAGTAAATGAATATTGGCATAACACAAAAAGTGACCTACGTAGGCTGACCGTTTTAAGCTAATGTTGTCTCCATGTAGTTTGGCCTATATAGCCTAGCCGTTAAGAAACCAACATCGCCTATCAACAGGATATCCTATATGAGCTCGATATAGTGAAATAGATATTGACCCGGCATAGAAAGTGGCCTATAAAGCTGGTTGTCATAATTCAAACATCGCCTTGATTTACGGTGACCCTGTAGGCTAACCGTTTTTGAACTGATATTGCAACTAGATTATATTTGGCCAATATGGGCCATCCGTTCCAAAATTAACATTGTCTCTACATATGACCTACAATAGCCGATAAATCTTGTCATTCGGGTACTTACCTCACAATTGCTCTATTGAACGTGTATACTGACGATGAAAGTAAAAAGACTAAGTTCGAGAGTAGCTCCGTAAAGTTAAATATTTTTAAACGAAAAAATCACGAAGAAGGGCTGGAAAGTTCATGTTTTTTGTGTAAAACAAACCTTAGGATCTCAAAACAGGACTCAAAACGATTAAATTTCACCGTAGATGCTAAAAATTTGACCGTTTTTTTCGTAAAGGATTTATTGTCGGAACAAATAGTAAATTGATTATAAATACTTTCACGAACAATAAAAGATACATTTGCCATAACAATTAACTTTTACGTTTACGTAAAATTATACGTTATTGCACATAAAAATTCACTTTTTTGTCAGTAGAGTAGTTACATTGAGAACGCAGACTTCTGTTAATATATTTAAGTTTACTTAATCCCCCCCCCTCTCTGAACATCACTAATGTATAGATGCTAGAATTAACAAAAATGACCCATATGAAATATAGTTCAAACTTCTACCTCCTGATACAATTTATATGATAAACGATGCTAACGAAAAAAATGTTATTTTTACGGGATAAACGATACTTCTTCACGTACGTTGATGAACAACCTCAACAGTAGTTACGAATGAGCGTAATGAAAAAAATGAAATACAAAAGCAACCGTGATAACAATAGCGAGAAAAGGTAATGAAAAGAGTAAGATACAAAAGCATTGGAATCAGTAAAGAATTTTTTTTATTACATATTATTTACGAAAAATAATCATAGGTTAAATAGTAGAAGCGAAATGATGTAATGGAAAAAACGAAATTAACAAGTATTCAAATTATCACTGACTTAATATAGAAAGACAGTATGATACAGTTGAAATTAATTTTATAATGTCAGGAACGGGTATCTTGCCTTCATATACTTTCATCCTGCACATATTATGTAAAACGCTATTATACTTGGGCGATGAAAAAAAAAACTGAGCTTAGAGTTTCACATGGAATACGTACATGGTTAAAACTTGCTCAAATCAACGTTTTGTGAAAATCTAATGGTCTCGAAAATAGAAGCAGGATATTAATTCCGTACTGATTTCAATGCTTTTGTATTTTACTTTTTTCATTACCTTTCCTCGCTATTGTTATTACGGTTGCTTTTGCATTTAATTTTTACGTATCACGTTCATTCGCAACTACTGTTGAGGTTGTTCATAAACGTACGTAAAGAAGTGTCGTTTATCACGTAAAAATAACATTGTTTTCGTTAGCATCGTAAATCATATAAATTGTATCAGGAGATAGAAATTTTTACTTTTCTTCATAAGGGTTATTTTTATTAACTCTAGCATTTATACATTGGTGGTGTTCGGAGAAGGAGGGGGGGGGATGGAGATTTTATTTCTTTTTTCATTTGTATAATTTTCTGTGCGAAAAACGTCTTAAAACCTGTCAATGGAAAACGCGGAAGGCAGGGTCGTAGCTAGCATAGGGCAGGTGGGACGGTGCCCCAGAGACCCCAAAGGGGCTCCTTCTCATTGACCACTTTTTTGGCCCCAAAAGAACCTTTTACCTCGGCAAAGACTTTGGGGACCCATTAAAATTCCTTAAATCAAACAATTTTCTCCCATAATAAAACAGTTGTTCTAAATTTTTTTTTGTAATTTTATTAGATGATGTGCAAAAACATATTCTTGTTTCATTTCAACGAATCTTAGTATTTAAATCAATGAATAGTATCAAAAACGCCGCTTTCTCGATTTACATGCCGCAAATTTGTTGATCGTTTCGCTGAAATCGATCTCTTTTCCTCGCTCATTCTCAATCAATAATAATCCCAATCCACACAATCACTCTTGCCCTACAAAGCTTCTTAAATAATTTTTAAAATATTTTTAATTTTGAAAAAGATCTTTCTGCCGTTGCAACTGTGACAGGAAGTGTTAAGAACATCATACAAACACCAGAGTAACTTGACGTCAAGGAATTCTTTCATCATTTCGGCAAGTTGTTTCACGCACACTATCAATCTGACTAATTTTTTTCCTGAACGCTGATCGCAAAGAGAGTATTTGCGATTATAGATATGTGGGAAAAAAGTGATCATGGAGAATTTTTAGAAGTTTTTTGCTTTTAATGAAATTTCTTCGTCAGTGGCATTGATAATGAATTTAGGTTGAACAACTTTGTAGACTTCTAGAACAAAGTACACGAAAGGTGTATGTACTTTGAAATTTGAAAACATGTTTCTGTATGAGAACCCCAAATTCACTTGTTGCCCCAGGGCCCCCGATGCTCTAGCTACGGCCCTGGCGAAAGGTATATCGTTATTACAATTTTAATGAATGAGAGATCGTTACATAACAATAGAATAGCATCAATTATAATTTTTTTGCAACTACATTTATAAATTGAAGGTGCACCGAGCATAATGCGATATCCGCGTGACTCCTCGTATCTTAGTAGGTAAGGGAGGGGATGACTAGCGATGTTCAGCCGAGTAGCGGCTAAGATTTAATCCGAAACGAAATTTGGAAATCGCGATTTCTCGGTTGCATCTGGTCAGATCGACATCATTTTGGGCGCAAAAAATTCGTAACTCTTTAGTGCTACTGCTGAGCTAAACAGATTGTTAAAAATGTTACGACATAAAAGCTAAAAAAATGAACAAAGTTTTTTCAAGTTTCATTGAAAAAAACAAAAGTAATAATTTTTGGATTTCGGAAAAAACCTTCTAAATTCATTGTCAAGAGCTTCGGAAATCATATTATAAAGGTTTCCTTGAAATCCAAAAATTATTATTATTGTTTTTTTCAATGAAACTTGAAAAAACTTTGTTGATTTTTTTAGCTTATATATCGTAACATTTTTAACAATCTGTTTAGCTCAGCAGTAGCGCTAAAGATTGACGAATTTTTTGCGCCAAAGATGATGTCAATCTGAACAGATGCAACAGAGAAATCGCGATTTCCAAATTTCATTTCGGATTAAATCTTCGCCGCTACTCGGCCGAACATTGCTAGTCATCCCCTCCCTTGCCTACTAGGATACGAGGAGTCACGCGGATATCGCGTTATGTTCGGTGTACCTTCAAATAGTGTGT
Organism: Platygaster orseoliae; assembly: GCA_030522825.1. Lineage (NCBI taxonomy): Eukaryota > Metazoa > Arthropoda > Insecta > Hymenoptera > Platygastridae > Platygaster > Platygaster orseoliae. The sequence goes on along the minus strand of JAPYZL010191935.1, from coordinate 1,490 downwards.
TGAATAACTTGCAGCAAAAATTAGTACTTTATTATTCTAAATAGTTTCAACTCGTGATAAAATATTGAGACTTGGTTAATATTATGGAAATAAAAACGATAATTACTACATTATTTATGAATGATGGTTTTGTTGAATAATTTGTTGCGACAATAGATGTTTTCTAGAAATTTACTATGATGATTCTAAAATTTTGAGGCTTGAAGAATAAGGTTTCACTGGAATTCTGTAACAAAGTTAACTTTATGAAAACTAAAAGGTTTATACATTTACTACATATTTAATAAATAATTAGCTTGCTCAATAATTTGTAGCAACAATAAGTATTTTCAAGAAATTTACTCTGATGATTCTAGAACTCTGATCTTCGAAGAATGAGGTTTCACGGGAATTCTGTTACAAAATTAACAGTATGAAAATTAAAAGGACAAAATATGTACTGCATTGTTGAATAATAATGATTTTGTTGATTATTTTGTTGCAACAATGATTACTTTCAAGAAATTTACTCGATTCTGAAATTTCGAGCTTCGAAGAATAAGGTTTCACTGGAATTTTGTTAAAAATTAACATTATGAAAATTAAAAGAATAAAATATATACTGCATTATTTATAAATAATGATTTTGTTGAATAGTTCGTAGTGACAATAAGTGGTTCGTAAAAATAAAACAACAAACAATAAATAAGGACTTTTTAGACTAACCTGAGCTGTTACAGATCTATCTCCTTGACACGGGAAACTAATGTACGTCATTTACGATCCTGATGTAAATACCTGTTAAATGAAAAAGAAACACAAAGTACTATGCTCGAAAAACATGATATTTGCTGTTAAATAAACATGAGAACTTATCTGATTCGATAATGAAGGCCTGGTTTTCAATGTTTGACGTTTCTTGGCGATTATTTGAAGTATTCGCGGACACCGTCAGATTCGGATCACTTATACTTGAATTTCATATCGATTCAATCATCAAATTAGTAAAAACCACGCCGCGCTTTCACTCTCGACTTTGACAGCTCTGTTTTTGTTAATTTTTGTCATATCAAAACCAAAATGATGTATCTTGAAATTACGATTATGTTATTATTATGCTGCCTATAACCACGTATGTCTGACTCTCTATGCTCGCAATGTATTTACCGTGGTCGAGTTCGAGCTAGTGATGGGCAAACTATTGATAACTATAGATAACTATCAATAAGTCGAGATATCGTTAACTATCGATAGTTCGTCAGTGTTACCAAAAGTTATTGATAGTTGGAAACTTAAAGCTAAGATACAAAAAAGTTTCACTTTTTCTTTTTTTCTCGGGTTGGTTAGAAAAAGAAAAACCATTTAACGCTCCTTTTTTTAAGCTCTGCTCAATCAGGGTTTGGATGTAAAACACATATATTATGTCATATGTGCCGCGATGCTACTCTGTCTCTATAGTATCACTATAATGTCACTATTGTCACTGATTGTCACTACACTAGAGTGCTTCT
>JAPYZL010191916.1:0-21192 GCA_030522825.1 Platygaster orseoliae | reverse complement strand
TCCGCCATTTTGAATATCAGAAATCTGATATCAAATTCGTAATCAGCGACCCCGAAAACCCTAGTAGCAACTATGTTCATAAAAAAAAAGTTATCTGATAAATGTATGCTTCAAAGGGTTAAAGGGCTGATGACGTAAAATTGCATGTATTAAAACAATAGATTTTTCTATCACCTTTAGTTTAAAGAGTATTGTATACCTACTTACTTAAACTGCTACAATTTTCGAAAATACTATTCTACTAGTTATATTCAAATTAGTTTTGAAGAAATATTCAAGAAATATTATCAAAATTAGCATGAGAATCGTAATTGATATAAAAATAAATTGAAAATTTACAAAACGTTGCGAATGAAAGTTAGTTATATATACGGTGTATTGCAAAAAATTTTTGACTATTAAATTGGAACCTGAATGCATAAAACAAGGATGTCAAATCTTTACATATTAACTTTATTTTGAAAGGATGAAAGTGAATTTTGAAAATTTAATACACATAGGGGTTTGAAAAATTTACATGCATTGAAAAATTCTAAAAATTGTTATTTTTTCGGTATATGGAAATAAAGAACTGGTGGAATTTTATCTGTCATGGTTTTTTCTATACTCTAAAGAAGAGATGAGTGGAAACTTAATTAAGGCAAAGTTTTAAGTGAAGCCAATTGAGTGAACGAATTGCTTTGTAACCTAAAGAAGATTTTCAAGTGCCAAATTTATCGTCATTGCCAGTTTGATCTTTTCTTTTTCTTTTGTTCTACTTGTATTAAGTACGGTGTACGGCTCGTGTGTGAAATAGCTTCGAAATTTCGAATTAGCTTCAATCGAATTCCCGCGTGCCAGGCGTACTCGACCAGCACAATTAGACTTGATGCGAAACGCTGAGTGATACGAAACAATGGCTTTAGACGAAATCAAGTTTTGCTCATTTTTATTTTGACGGATGATTTTTAAATTTGAATGACTTCTTTTTCGTTTATTTTATAGCCAGGAACCATGTTAAATTAAAAAAAAAAACAAAAATTGTGAACCGTGAACTGAACTTGGCAACGTGGACCTCCATAGTGAACAAAATGGCGCCTTCCATCTAAGTGCAAAAATTTTCAGGCAAGACCAAAATGGGGATCTTAGTATTTCTCTGAAAAATTTAAGTTCCTTCTATGTCATTTTAAGATAAGTTATACATAGATTAGTCGTCATTACAGATTGATTGATCTTCAATTTCTTCGACGAAAAAAAGGAGATAACAAATAGTTTCAGTTAATGGTATTTGCTTTGGCTACCGAACAAATGAGTTTTAAGGAAGATTTGGTACATTGTTTACTGGTCCGAATACTTCGTTGATTTTTATCAAACATCAAATTATTTGTCCGAGCTCGATAGGCTATGAATATTCCGACATCGTTTGGCTAGCGCCGTTATCGCTATCGTTGTATGTGTGATAGATACTGATACTCCTAATGATCCGTTATTTAGGAATGTTTTTCCTCCAAAATTTTGGTCTTATATCAACAGCTATATATAATGTCTACGTTTATCACATATTCTTGGCGCCAATATGACGAATACTAAAAAAAGAGGCATCTCAAATGTTTTTAAACACTGCATCGTCGATATAATTCGAGGCTTGGTGACCAAAACGTTTTCATTGTTCATGACGTAAAATTTAATCTGGTTTTGTTTGAATATCAGTCAAATTCACTAAAACTGACATTAATGCATAGCGTGTTACCAACGAATTCCGAGACAACGAACGTGACTTTATCCACGAGCTTATAACTCTGGGAGCTGCGTCGCGATTATGCTGTAAAATGCGGAATTTTCCGTGAACGTGAAAGATAATCGTCGGACGTCACGATGCGTTTCATGATTAGTTGTCGTGCTCTTTCGATAGAATCGCGAGACCCATAACGGGAGTAGCGATCGGCAGAAAGATCGATCTGCCACCGTTATCGAGTACGTCGTTAATTCGTTTCCACGTCGAAGAATCCAGTTCGCGCAAACTGATGCAAAACGATGCTTCCGTAATCACGAATAGGGGGACATCGATTCGTGATCTTGGACCTGGGACAGAGACAAATAACAGCGACCAAATAGGATTTTTCAGGTTTCAGATATATCTTCGATGACCATTCGCAGTTTGTTACCTGTACGAAAAAACTGTGGCGTCGGCGACACTTATCATTTGATAAAAATGTGACATTAGGAAACAATAATTTCTTGTTTTAAGTTGAAATTTTCTTCAAAGTATAATAATTTAAACCTACAGTCTTTTTAAATAAGAAAATGAATTCATGTATATCTACATCAAATATACATATAATTATTTATTTCTCAAAATTAAGAACCCTAAAACCTATACAGTGAGAACATATAATATGAAACTTTCTCTTTAGTAAAAAAAACTTTTTTAAATGACACTACTCAAATATAATGAACCGTATTATAAATAACAATAAACGGTTGTTTACGTCCGGTTGTTTACGGCACGTTTACTTTGAGGTTATGGCGCGCAATGAAGTGAATTCCATTAACATCGATGTAGCGTAACTGGATCTCCTCCGTCACAATCGAAAAATCCAATATGATCGTGGCGGGAAATATGAAATTTACATTTGTTACATACGTGAATGAAAAATTCTCTGTGGCGGTCATAGTAGATTAATTGTTTGTGACGACGGAAGATTCAGCTGTACCCGCTATACCTACATCGATACGCAGGACCGCCATGTTGCATCGACACGCCATTTTGGATCACAGCTGATCACAGCGTGGAAGAAGTAAGTACTTCTCCCACGGTTTAGCGTGAGAGAAGTACTTTCACACGTTAACAGTCAGGTAAGTCATTATTTTTCCAACTCTGAGCAGAGGTCCGAAATTACATATCCCTAGTGGGAGTTGAATAAAATATTTTTTAAAGACTAAGCTGCCATCATAAACGTTTTCTCTAGTTTGAATTCTTTATAGATTGCTTTTAAGTTGTGTCAAATACATTCAACGTGCCATCTTTTCATTTTTCATTATTGCCAGCGATTCGGTGACCTGTGTGTGTCGGTCTTTCCAAAGTATCAATTATGAATATTTAAAGCATTATATAGATTTGATAACGTCTAGATTTATATGATGCGGTAAATTTTGATGATTGTGACCTTGAAAAGGGCTTTACTGAATTCACGAAGGTTCCACTTACATGGTCAATTATAATTATAAACATCTAATCGTATTAATCCAAGTATGTCATATACTATAGTCCCCTGGGTAACATGGTAGCAATCGTAGATCACTAGATTACGTAGCAATTGGCTCATTCAGCGAGATCATCGGATTCTTCAGCAGAAAGGTAGAGGCGTAATTAGACTCAGAAACGCTCTCTTTTTCTTGGACGATTAGCCTTAGATACGTGCGAGCGTTTAACCTCCGCGGCAGTTAATGCGGCGATTCTCTCTCACACGTAATGCGTGTGAACGAGCTCCTTTAGAACGAGAGGGCAAACACAATTAGAAGAGCTGGAAGAAGTTTATCTCTTTTCTTTTCCCTTCAGCTTCTTCTTCTTCTTCTTCTTCTTCTTCTTCTTCTTCTTCTTCTTCTTCTTCTTCTTCTTCTTCTTCAGCTTATTCTGCTTCTTCTTCTTCCGTAACTACCGAACAGGAGACATAAAAAGAGGGCGCCGAAGAAGAAGTCTCAATCCCGCGGTAACTAAAATAGAAGGAGTCGTAATAGCCAATCATGCAGTCAGCGCAAAAACTCCATCGAGAAGGACTGTTAAGCGAGAACTGTTGAGGACTAAAACGAAATGGAACTCTTTTCCTGCTTGACCATTGGCACGAGAAGAAAGTAGGGGAGATATTAATTAGAAAAATTGCTGCTAACAGGCTCGTTAGCATCAGAGTAGAATAGCTAAAAAGGTAGAATAAAATAACAGTTTATACCAGCCTTCTCGCAGAATCTATTACGACTTGATCATCTTTCTTTCAGGGAGTTTAAAATAAGTAGACCCAAGAATGATCTATGGGAAACAGTTTTAACGATTTGTTTGTTTAGATAACTCAGATTAAATGATTTGAACCTGCAAATTGTCACTAAATACATTTTTGTAATTAGTTAGTGGTACTGATTCTTCAACTTGTCACTTATAACTGTTTAATTCGGTTCGATAATCATCTGGCTACTATAAAAATTAAATGCCTTTTTGATGGTCCAACGTTCTTTGAACATCATCCATTCATGACTAGTTCTAAACATTCGCTTCTCTCTGAAGATTTTTTGTCATTGTTAAGATTCTTGATATTTCAATTAAAAAAGTTTTCAATTGAAGCAATAGAGCGACATCTCAAACGTTATCTATGTACATCTAACAAAAGTAGAGCTTACCACTGATTTTAAAGACAATACGAGGTATAATAACATGAAAAGCCTGTTACGACAGTCTAATGTAATTTTAATATCATCCACTCAATATTCATCCACAACATCCTTTTTTCTTAATCAACAATATTTTTAACATCAACGAAAAGAAGATGTTTACATTCATGATAAAGACAGTCATGTACAGTTAGCTACTATATTCGAAATATTTCGTTTCGAAGGTACAACGTTCTCCAAACCATCGCCAAAAACTCTGAATCGGAACATCCATTTTTCTGAACAGATTCTCTTCTCCTTTTCATCAAGATTCTCTGTCTTCCAAGTCGAAAAGTTTAAAGTTAAAGCAATAGGAAGGATGCAAAAAGCCGGTGATCGGGGTACCTGCCAAGTGCGTGTTGTGGTCCATGGATCTCTTGGATCTCTCGCCGGATGGTCGTTCGGTTGGCGATTCTGTCTTTATCCCATGGCCATTGGGAGCTCTTCTAATCAATTCCAATTAGAGAGCGGAATATTTGCGGGGCAGTTAGGCCACGGAGAGACTATTAGCAGGCTGCCTTGGTACTACCGAGTCCGCTGACTTGCCCGGCCGTAAATCAAGCACCGGGCCCGGCCGTATTCCGCCGAGGGATCGGATGACTAACGAACCCGGGCATAACTCCGCCGATACAACTCAATACCCGATGGCCCGTGACAGTCGGTAAAACAGAATATTCCTAATTGGCTCAGGCCGAGCGAGGAGCTGGTTTTATTTCTTGTTTCCTCGTTTTCTGGGCTGGTTCGCGCGACGGTGGCCCCGTCAGGGAAAGCGCGCTGATCCTTGCCCTTTTTGCGCTCTTTCCGTGCTTTGATAACGCATGAAGGAACGCGATCGTGTATTCGCCTATCGTCGCATATAAACGGCGGTCATTATTCAAATGCCAAGCTCGCTGCATTTCATTTCGAGAGTAGACGACGTGCCAGGGCAAGATCGTGGTCCGCGATTTCGGGGGAATTCGACGTCGGATCCTCGTGGCACCACGTGGCAAGGGTCCTTTGAATTTAAAATTCTAATCTTATGATTTGTGGGGAGCGAGCGTTACTCCCAGCTGCATCGGCAACGACTCCATTAGCTCGGACTTTGCCCGAGGAGCCGCCCAAACGATCGCGCGCCAACTTGGAAAAAGCTGCGCGCCGTCCTTACCATTGTTTCGCCCTCTCGGTTATTAATTCGGCACGAGGAGCCCTTCGGATTTGCGTACGGCCGGGGTATAAGGCTCCGCGGGCGTCACTTATGTCCATTGTGTGCGACGTCGGATTGATAATTTAAGGATTCTTTATGCGCACTTCCTTTATTTTTCGGGGCCCTATAGGGTATGTGTGCCCTCTGTTTCTTATTCTTCTTCTTCCTCTTGTACACTTGGATCGCTTCTTCGGCTACCAACTTTGAAGCCGCTCCTCTGCGAATAACAAAAGTGTTAGGGGGATTAAGAATTATACATTCATTGTTTCTCAATTTTGACGGGTTCTCGATCGTTCTTTCTCGCTGGTATTGTATTTATTGATCGAAGCTGGATAAAGATAGTCATTTAAGTTGGAGCACACTAATGCAAGTATCGTAGGATGCAATCTTGAGTTAAAGATTTCATGAACTGATGTAAAATATAGGATCTTGGAAATCTATTCTGAAGTACTATGCAAAAATCTGACATTTTTTATGTTAGAAAGAATAAAACTATAATTATGTTATAAACATTTATTTGTATTGACCCTTTTGACAATTGAGTTTCCACCTTATCTAACCTAATGAAAAAACCTGGTTTGATTTTCCTGATGGAAATTCTATTGGATAATAACCAAACTTCTTGAATTTAACAATTTGCTATGTAGATTTCAAAGTAAATTTTTTATCACTTTCTTTTTTTGCACATTTTTCTTTTCTATATCTCCCAAAGCTGATTTTAACAAGTGATTGAAAAGTAGTTACGTTCATTGAAAAAAACTCTTGCTTTGTAAAACATATCCTCGTTTAATATGAACTTTCAACAGCGATAATCCGCAATTTCGGTCACCCCAATCGTCCTGAAACAGGTAATCAATGGAAACATATATATACCGTAAAAATAACGCAAATAAGGCTTTGCGTTTAAATGCGCCCTGTTTAAAAGGTTTTCATAACGTCTCAATTAAGCATTTATGCGCGTATGCAAATGATCAGTCGCGTTTGTTATGCACGGAAAAAGTTAGCCGCGGTAGAGAAAAAAGGATCGCGCCAAGCCTTTATCGTTGAGCTCCTCATAAACAAGGGAATAATGGAAGGCATGCTCTTACGCGCGAGGTAACGAGAATGGAGAGTCGAAAATATCAAAGGCAAATTAGTGCATCGAAAATGCAGAGGACGACGTGACTTCGGGAATTGAAAACCTTTTTTTGTAAGCTACTTGTAATCAAATGCGAATATAGAAGGAAAACCCCCGCCCTCATCCCCTATATTTCTCTCTCCTCTTCTTCCTTAAGTGCGTGAAAGAAAACGTTTTATTAAATTTTTTTTAGACATGCACATGCAAAAAGAATAAAAATTTAAATATTTTTTTTATGTGTTTGTTCATATTTTTGTAAATGTTGTCATTTCTAATTTACTCGAAATAAGTATGATTATTCTTTTTCCCTGGACATATCAATCGTTACTGCTCAGTTAACAGCTCTTGGTTTTTTTCTAAAATTGGGACTTTTCATAATTAATTGAGATCCAGGCACTCTCCTTCAGGCGACTACACTGAGAATGTGTATCGTCATCATAACGATAATATCGTGCTGTGAACGATATTATAAGCTTGTCATGAGAATCCAGCTCGATCGTGCTATCCACAATATTAGATTGCTACTGCCACGATACGATCGTCACAGTAACGAAATATTTCACTACTGTAAGTATACGTATTCTTCGTGTAACAAAACATATTCTTCTCGTCACAATACAGTGTATTGTCAAAGAGTATCATGCTCATGACAATACCGACTTTTCAGTGTATAGATCAAAATTTATATAGGAGAAAGTGGGGAATATGGGCCACGTTTTTATGTTTCCAGATATCTTGAACAAAAATAAAAATTTTTTCGAATATTAAAAATGTATTCTATTCAATTTGGGCACGTGAACGTGTTGGTAGAGGTAAGGACACATTTTGTATAGACACAATAATAAATTATACAATATGGACATGTAAAATATACACAATAAAATATGGACACAATATGGACACATAATAAATACACAATAAAAAATTCGTATGTATGTCAAAAATGTCTAAACACCGGTGGCCCACAAAAAGTAGCCCATGATTCCCCACAAGCTATGTTTTGACATATGGTGGCTTGATTAAAACTCGACAAAATTTTACGCGAAATTCCTTTTGTATGTTGAAATGCTAAGGTACAACGATAGTTGTCAGCCAATTAACCTGAACTGATCCGTAACGGGTTAGTATTGCACAGCACGCTAGGGACGTATACATCGGTTAACTACTAACGTAAAAATATGCTTGTAATAAAAGAAGATTTTGACATTTGTGTCGCACCATACAACTTGATATACGAACGATACATAGCAGTGGCCCACGATTCCCCATGGCCCACAATTCCCCACTTTCCCCAACACTTTTTAGAGTTTCTTGATTTCTGAACTAAAGAGAAATCAGTTTAATAAAATGATATACTCATATATTTACTTTGAAAATTTTAAATTATAAATATTAGAATTCGATGAGTCTGCAGAAATTCTTATGTAGTTTAAACCATGATGTAAAAAGCAATTCTAGAACAAAACCAGTATCTACAAAAATTGTATAAATCAAAAAAACACCAAACACTAGAGCATCATAAATATTTTAGAAATGAAGATGAAAATTCATAACATAACTTTTAAATTTTCTAATTTTTACAAACTCTAAAAAAATGCTAAAAAGATAGATATTTGTGTACGAACTGTAAAAAAAACTAAAATTTTACTTATTTAACATCGAATCTTATACCATCAAATTCGAAAAACATATGTAGGTCTTATTAATTATTCAAAGTACTAGAAATCTAGAAAAACACTAGGAAAATCTACGTTATCTAATAAATTCCATTTTTATAACTACATTATCTAATAAAAACTAGGAAAATACGAAAAAACTAAAAATCTATAAAACACTTAACCTCTCTGCAGATGTGATATTGCCACAAGAATTTATGAAACTGCTGAAAATCGATCGAAATTAAAATTCTAATGCGTTGGATTCTAGACATTGAAACAGCGATCTACAAAAATACGAAAAAAAGAGACAAGAAAATTGTCCAAAGTTTCATAAATACTGAAAAATGCAAGACGTAATGAAAATGTATCATAAATCAAAAACTATTAAGAAATAATTCTGTTAACACTCTACAAAACTAAGAATTCTTAAAAAATATCGTTCTATAAATCTATTGAACCATCTCTAGAAATACTATATATAGTTATATAAAAATATACCAGAAAATACAAGAAAAATTTCATATATTTATAATTTTTATAGTCTTCTAAAAATTTAAAACTTTTGTATGTAGTCATAATTTTTCCGAATATTTATAAAATATATGTATTTCAAAACTTTCATTCGTTGCACATCAAATTAAAAAAAAATGTATAGAAATCCATAGCTATTTCAGCAAATCCTTCGAATTATATAAATACCGAGGTACTATACAAAAAATACGAAAAATATGATGAAGAAATTTCAACCTAAGTGACTTGAAACTTAGAAAAATCAAATTTCATTATATTAAATACGTATATTCAAAATGTATAACTTTAAACTCCAAACGATTTATAACTTCGAGATTTCAAAACTTCAGAAATTGACAAATTGCAATTGTGTTATCAGATTGAAAAAATTTTTAATCAATAATCTTCGAAAAAAAAATTTTTTTTTTTTAATTTCTCCCGAAATTTTTGTCTGTCTACACACCCGTTATGACAGCTGGTTTTTTTCTGTCAGATCGAAAAGGTCATTTTTCAATAGGTGATAATCTAGAAAATATTTTTATCGGTAATAATGTAGATGAATAATAATATACATAGATTTTAAGTTAAAACAAACAAAGGATTTGACCATATAAAACGAGATATGAAGACTATTAATTATTTATTTGTCATAAAAAAATACATATGCATTAAGTTAACATCTGTAGTTTTCAGGATAAGATAGATCAAATTCATTTAGACTTAAAAAAAAGATGAAATCTCATTGTCTTTATTTAGGATCATGAAAGATTGATTTTGACTTCGTGATATTCCAAAAATTTTTCTGTTCGATCGAATAGATTTGGATTGACTGAAATTGATTGAGAATTCAATTCATGGCCACGTAAACGGCCGAAAAACAGATACTACGTAAACATATGCTATAAAAACGCTTAAAAAATAAATGGAAACGGTGAAAAATTTGTTTTCCAATTTCACTTTAGAAAAAAATAAAAAATAGTTTGTAACGTTTTATATTTGTAAAATTTGAACGATTATTGAAAATTCTAGCTATGAAAGGTGACTGAGAAAATTTTTCCTATTTCGTTTGGAACTTAAAGAACATCAGAAAATCATCCCTTGACAACAAAATTCGAAGAAAACCCTGAAAAATGGAAATCTTAAATACACGAATAAAAATGTTTTTAAATGAAAAAAAATAGCTCTAATATTATTATTATTCATAAATAAATAATATAATTTATGTGAAAAACGACGTAAATTACCTGAGTTAAATTTTAAATAAATTACAAAAAATTGGCTACAATGATTATTTGTGCAAATAGTTATTTCATGAATAGATTGAGTGAGGAGTATGAAAAACAAAAAAAGTAAATTATATTTTAAAAATAGTTTTTTAACTTCATTCAAGGAAGAAGTGAAAAAAAGTATCGTTCAATGATATTTGTCAAGTTTAAATGAACAATTACATCTTCAACTACGAACAGTGCATGCAACAATTTTTCCTTATTTCGTTTATCTTTAGACGTTCGGAACTCGAATAACATTGAAAAACTCGTAATCCACGTGAAATTCCCATTACACCCCTTACGTTTCGAATAAAGCTCATCGAGATCACGCGGGATAATTAATCTCGTAGTGGCAACGCGCATCATTTTTTAACTGTGCGAACGGCAAACACGCAAAGTCGCCGGTAGCGCGAGTTTCGCCGCAATCTGACGCGTTAATCGTGTTTGCCGAAGGTTTAACTCGGGATTACTTTCGGGAGACCACTTTTAACGTCTGGGAAACAAGCGGCCCGCATCGGGGCCGGGACACGCATGCCTCCCATGAGGATAACGCCGCCGGATATATGTATAATCGGGCATTATTCAGGGGCCGGGGGGGTCAGTCGGACGAACACCCCATTTTTTCCCCGAACCCCCGCAATGACAGTTCCCTTGGCACCCTCGAGCAAGGACCGGCCAAGTGATTTCCATTGTGGGCAATGAGCGTGCGGTATTCTCGCAAGTGTCGTCGATCCTCGTGTTTGAGCTTTCATACGATGAATGCGCGTCAACGAGGCACATATGTTATTTTTTCGGCGCCCTATAACAGAAGCGTGCCGGTCGTCGTGTCGGATCCGTATCGCTGTCGAGTGATTTAATAAGTCGTAACTTACGGCGCAAGCCATTTTTCGCCGCGCTTTGAATATTAATCCAATCAGGGGGATCTTTTTTTTGACATCGTTGTGCAGTAATTGTGGATTAGAGCAAAGGGAAAAGTTGCTGTGATAAAGAGATGGTTGCACGGTTGCCAAGTATATGGATTTTTTAGAAGAATACGAAATTTTTGGCTCAAAGGCTTAAAATACGGAATTTTATATAAGTTTTTTATGTTCATACGGAAGCATACGGAATTTCTTCCGTGCCTTCATATATGCACCGTAAGTCTTATATTGCTGTTTGATTTTCTGTAATTTATAGTATTTTTAAAAGTATATTTTGTGATTTCTACAACTGGAAGGCAGAAAAACTTACGATTATATGTATTATCAATATGTTTATAATTATAAACTTTTCAGATTCAGCATTGACGATTTTGGCAGTCAAAATAGTATTGGGGATCCAATAATTTACAACATTTTAAAAGTGCTGACTTTTATTAGAATTTTTACAAATACATTTTTACTTGGCTTCAAAAATACAATAGGAAAAGAAGACAGATTTTTGAAGCTGTTTTTAATGGATTTTAGAAATAGAGTTTTTAATTCAGATCGCTCATTTGCAATTCCATTTGAGAACTTCATTAAAAACTGTAACTAAAACATTTAATTTTCATTGTCAATGTTTTTAAACTTCACTTTCAGTTTCGATTGTTACTTACGGTTGGAGTTTGAAAACTGAATCACCAATTACATTTTCGGATTGTAAACTCCATTTTAAAATACGATATTATTCAAGAAATTAGGTAAATAGTATTGTTTCTTCAAATTCGCCATAACAAATTTAAGTTTCTTATGAATTTATGCGCCCAGAATATTAATAAATAGTAAAAAAATCAAAAATTTAAGCTGCATGAATGACACTGAACTTTAGTTCTCACTCTTTGTTCTTTCTTTATTTCTTTTCTTACCATACATCTGTTTCGATTTTTTATCATTGTGTTGTGTTAGTTCATTAATAATGTAAACTTTTGGAGAAAAAAAGTTTTTTGGTTATTTTATCGCAAATTCGAAAAAAAGTTCCAAACATTAGAAAATAGATGACATTCTTTTGAAATTTCTGAGAAAAATTGAATCTAAATTATAAAGTTTCGAGGTTCTCGTATAACAGGATAATGACATGATGCGTCAGTAATGAAAAGTTTGATTGCTGATAGCATCAAAGGTTCCAGCTTGTAATAATACTTATTCAGTATATAATTGATTCAAAAACAAACATAACAAACTTTATCTATGCAACATAAATTTTTACAGTATTCTTACAATTTCAAAAGTGACAAATCTCAATGGAATATGTAAATCACGAATTTGAAGATAATTTTCGTCGGCATCTTCAGAGGACATTCTCATTCATATTCAACTAAATTTATAGCTTGAGAAATCTACGATCCCGAAATTGAGATATCGAATCTTGTTCTTTGATATTCCGACCATACCTAGAATTCGGACATATTTTTCAGATTGAAAATTAGGCCAGGAGCATTTTTTCAAAAACAGTAAAAAATTAGGAACGTATTTTCCTCCTTTCTTCGATTATAAAATAGGTATGAGGCCCAGAAAAATAGGAATGAAAAAATTTTATTTTTTTAGGTAAGATTTAACAAAGAACTTTACATACGTTTGAAAACTTCCTCTTTTGTTACGAAACAATGCAATTTCTTGGACATTTTCTTTACATAATTTTTTTCATCTTTTTTAACTATGACTCGCATTTTCTCAAAATTGGTTTTTTCTAAAAACGAAATAAAAAAAACTCTTCATATGACTTTTTATAAATCCAATTCGACAGATAATTTTTAATCGAAATTCACTTCTTTTCGAGAAATATTCTCAAAATAACAAAAATTCCTTCGAAACAACTAAATTGATAACAACTTAGTAACGAATTGCTTCATATACAACAGTCAGTTTCCTGTAAAAATAAAGAGAATAGTTGGTTTTCAATTATTTTATTCAAAGTTCGTCATCAGGTCGTTAGAGTCGTTCTTTTACATTTGTCATTTTTTGAAATTTTACATCTTTTTTTGAAATTTTTCATTTGTTACACTTTTTAAATTTTAATTTTACCAGGTTAATAGTGTATGTAGTCTAAAAATGTTGTAAGAAGAAAAATTCATTAACAATACGTGAGAAACAAAAAAAAAATTCAAAATTAATTCTACAAAAACAGTATATATATATATGTCCAAACCATAAGAATAGAAATTTAAACATTGAAATAATAAAAAAAACTGCTGCAGTATAAAAAATTATCTCATATTCAGAAGAAGGTATCTGAAATATAATGCTGAGAACAAACTTAATAATCATTATATACATTCATTCAAAAATAACATATTCAAAATCTTTTTCAAACGATTGAAATTTTACTTGTCAGTGAAATTCCTTGTTTCACAAAACTAGAAAAACATCAACCTATAACTGTTTTTTCGAACATTAAATTATCGACATTGTTTCTTTGCTTATATTATACATTATGAATTTTTTTATTTGTTATCCTTTCTGAATTTTTACCACACAAAATTTACAGATTATCAGAATGAAGGTGTTCCTTGGAAGTCACATTTACAACAATTCACGAATAATAAAGAATTGCTAGTTCTGAGTTCAAAAAGAGAACAAATCCTTCTTGAATCCTTCTTATGATTAGTTTTATTTTTACGAAAATAAAGTATAATCTGCTATTAAAACTGATGTATACGAAAAAAGAAAAATTATAAATCTGCAGAAAACTTTTCTAAGAAAACTATTCTGAATAAGCAGCAAGTATTTACAAAGTGCGATGAATTTTGTCGAATGAGCTACAAAAATTCGGAAATAGAGAAAAACTTTTGAAAACCTCAATTACAGTAAATAATAATGAGACAGTACGATATGAAAAAAATTATAGAAAACATGTTTAGTAAATGACAAAATAATCAAAATTGATACAGGAAAATTTTAGACAATCGTAGTTGTAAAAACTATATTATTCATGAGATTTGTATAAATTGTTTTTTTTTTTTTTTTGGTTTAGTGCATCCAAACATATTATTGTAAAAAAATGATATACATATTGTAAAACTATCATCAGCAGACACAGAACAATGTTTTCAAACTAGCTATCATAAACGGACAACAAGATTTTTAAATTCAGCAAAAATTTTTTTAATGGAACTTTCTTTAATTTGCAACAAAAGGTCATGAATAATAAAAAATTTTTTGAACTATAACTAAGATTTCGGAAATTTTTATAGATTTCTGAAATACCTCTCTTTCAAATAATCAAGCTTAAGAAAATCTAGTCTCGAGAACGAATTTCAAGGAAACTATTTTCAAGATCATAACGAATGAAAGAAAATAAATTTTTTAATAATCGTATAAACGCAAATTTAATACATACTATATTTAAATACAATGACTTCCACGATTATTGGACGAAACAAATTCCCATGCCCGAAACCCAACACAGACGATAAAAAACAATCATCATCATCCATGCCATATTAATAAACAGTCATGAATCACTGATGCAACAAGCCAAATGAGTAATGGTCACCGATCAAAAAGTTAATGTGCAGAAATTTCCCTGGCTCCCCTTGGAAAGCAAAAAATCACTTTATCACAACACCCCATAAAGTCGGACCATAATAAAACGCCATAGAAAATTGGAAGCTACCCGGACAATGAGGGGGTGAGCTCGGTGGAAAAGGTAGAGAGGGGTAAAGGGGAGTCGAGGATTAGCCCGCCGCCTCGTATAATAAACTACGTCCATATATATATATATATATATATATAACACGCGGCATATTTCGGCGTCGGCGCTGTAACAACCCCTCCAACACAGATTTGATTATCGATATCGAATGGCCGGTGAGGCGTATGAAAGGGAAAATTGAGACCCTCCTTTTTAATAAGCTGAACACCACTTTAGCACCCCAAACCCCCACCCACACCCCTCTTCAAAAGACTATCCCTGAATTGCCGGTGGGAAAGTACACCTCGAAATCACCGCATATAATCTCTGTATAATGATATTGTGCTATTTGCATATTGCGCGGCGGATCATGAATTTATTGCCGCTCGTAGTTATTGCGTCGGGGGTTGTCGCCAGCGACGCTCTTGCTTCCGTCGCTTTTCGGGCGTGGAAAGGAGAAAAATGGCAAAGTTTATTTGATACAGGCATTTACAGCTGGTGATTTACAGTTTTTCAGGGGACAAGTTACAGTTTTTGATTGCCTTTTTTGCGGTTAGAAGGTACTTTTGTTATGAATTTTTTTTCTCGGTTATGACAGTATGTTGAATAGTACGAGGAGGAGTTCAGTTGCAACAATTGATTAATTGTTAAAATTCTGGCAAACCGAAATTTTGGACAGCGGCGTATATGGGTGAATATATAAAAATTGTTCAATGATTTCATTTAATCAATATTTCAATCAACAACAAAAATAAAGGATTTATTGCATTATAATCAAAGATGAAACTAGATGTTTTTACAGTTTTTTGTGACCGGAAAAATTTTTTGCGTTGAACCATCCATTGTTTGCATTTTAAAATATTTATCTTTGGGTTCTATATTCTGGAATTTGATACTTTAACAGGATTTTAACGTTGTATTACTAAAATAACAAAAAAATATTATAAATCAATAGTATAGACATTAATTACAAAAACAGAGTTTTGAACTCTGGGTTGTAAAATTGAAAATGCAAAAATTTCGAATTTGAAAATTAACGACTCTAAAATTTCTATTGTAAAATACTTAATTTTGCATTTCACTATCAAAGTAGTTGGAACAAATTAAGGATTCTTGGTTTTACATCATAAGATTACAAATAAGAATATTAAGATATTTTTTTTGTAATAAGTAATCACGGTTTATGTATTGTGTAGTTTGAAAAAATTGAGTTTTATAATTCTATGCTTCAAATTTCACGATTAGGGTAAAGTGCCTAACTCCGCACCCTCTCCTAATTCCGCACCCCAGCTTATCTGGAATATGGTTTGCTGCTATCTGCAGTGAATGATCTTATCTTTGAGTGCTGAAGTAATAACTCATCCAGCAATCATTTTTCTGCGTTTCAGAACATTATTTTGAAAAATTTCAGTGTTTTTGTTTTTTTGATTCCGCCTCACTATAGTGGAGCAGGGCATTTAATCGATCGATATTTACAAGAAGCTGAGTACAATTTTCACTTTGTCCACATAAACATAAAGAGTAGTACTTAGTATACATTTTACCAACGTCACTGCTACCGTGAAAAGATTTCCGGTTATGAAATATGGCTTTGTTTATAAACATAAGTTGTGCCATATTCCGCACCCCTAGTAGTGCCCTCATTCCGCACCCTGGTGCGGCATTGCTTGGGCATGGAAAATTTTTTTTTTTTTCATGGCCATACAGCATCTGATTTAGCTCAAAAAGCATATAACTTGTGCATAAAAAACGGATTTCCTCATCCTTTTTGCGAAGAAACCAAGGAAGCTCGGAAAAAATAGTTTCGCCGCCTTGTCGATAGACACCCAGAAATCATTTTAAGACCCCGAAAAAAAAGTTATTGTGAATAAATAGACAGTCCTTAATGATCTGCGGTTGACAGAAAAAATATTAACTTATTTTTCATGATTTTAAGAGGGGGGTGTGGAATTAGGAACCTAAATTTCGAAAATCGGAAAATGAACATTTTTGATTTTTTTTTTTTTTTTTGCAAACATGACATCAAGTTTTTATAAATCATTGCCAAAAACTTATTCCTAACCCTTCTGACAATAATCACGAATTTTTGCAAAGTAATCCGTTCATTTTAAACAATGTTATCAACAAAGATGCTTATGGGGTGCGGAATATGGCACTTTACCCTATAGTACTTATATCGGAAAATTGTAAGTTCTGAAATTTCGGATTGAGGACTTACCTCAGAATCATGCAATTCATATTTCTCATCAAAAAATAATACATTAACGATATGTAACAAAAACTAAAATAAGGAAAAAGTCAATTGTATAGTATATTCGATTTTTTTTACACTCGGGTTTTGAAATTTGCGTAATGTTTTTTTTTTTTTTGCTAGTTTTTTCATTTGAAGTTCATAAATATTCGATAGTTTTTTTGCATAAGTTTTTTTTTGAGCTTGATCAAACTAATTTTTTTTTTCAATCAAAAGGTCCTACAATCTCTTCTTTTTCAAGTACACTAACGTTACCCAAAACCTATCACTTGAAAAAATTCAACAAATAATGAAAGATTTTGATAAAATTATGACAATGTGTTCAAAAGCATGCAAAAAATTAACGTAAATTCTGCAGGTTGAAAAAAAAACACAAAAAACTTTAAACTAAAGTTCTCTTTGATTTTTGATATATTTTTTTTAACTTAATCATCCTGAGTCGAAATTTTCACCCTCCATTCATGCAAAAGTGGAAATATCCGCAGTTTTTGAGGTTGAACCCATTGTTCTTGAGGCTGAACAAAGGCTGAACAGAGGTTTGAGGCTGAATCTCTGTTCAGCCTCAAGAACAATGGGATCAACCTCAAAAACTGCGGATATTTCCTTTTTTGCATGAATGGAGGGTGAAGGAGAAAAATTAGCGGTTGAAAATTTCGACTCGGGATCTGAAAACGACGACTATCGAGCGATTTTTTATCCGATATCACGTACGATAAATTTAAAAAAATGAAAAGCGTGAATGCATTTTCCTTATTGAAACAACAAATCTGTCGAAATTACATAATTATGTACTTAAAATCGGCAAAAAGTTCACTCACATTTTTTTTCATATAAGAAACACATGACCTTTATTTTTTATTTAAGAATCGCATGACGTACTACATAGAAAACTTTGAAGTCCACTACTATTTTAACTGTTTCACTGAAACGTCTCAAACAATCCTCCATTAAACGGTATGCAGTTTGAAAATATATAAGAATATAAATTATGATTGATCGTGATCTGAAAACTTGAAAACTTCAGATCCCACGCTTAATTTTTAGATGATATTTCCTTTACAATATTTATAAAATTATAATATTCACAATATTAAAACAATTTTTCATTTTTTACATCCATTCAAAAAATATCGTAAGAGTATGAATTTTTCGTATGCTCACATACTTATGTTATTTCATTCTTAATAATTATACACAGGTCTGCAAGATTTTGTTGATGAAAAGCTAGGAATCTATTATAAAGTGATTCTTTACGTAGAGTTCGAATCCAAGCTCAGAATAACTCCATCACATCAGAATTATGAGATAGTTGAGGTTATGTACTCGAAAAATGGAGTTTTTCGCTACTTTCGAGGTTATGTACAGGAGCTATAAAAATTGTTTTCTCGTTTCTAAACATCATTATTTAGCACTACATTTTCTCTTCAAAATGAGCTACTGAACTGTCACCAACGATTTTTTTTTTAGAAAGATACGGCTATTTTAAACTTGGACATTCATTAGAACAACCATATGAGTATTCACATTGACTGTGTCAAAAATATTTTTGTACACAAAATTGTGTACTTTAAAGTTAAAATGGTCTTTAAACAAGAATTACCAATAAGAAAATTAATATTTTTTTAAATAAAATGTCGGATAGGAAATAGCAGATCAAAACTTAAAATGGCCGTATTTTTCTGAAAAAATCGCTAGTGACTATTCAGTAGCTCATTTTAAAAGAGAAGTACCAAACGATGTTATTTTAGAAGAAGATTTAAAAAAATGGACATAAGCTCAAAAACTTTTTCCAAAAATAAAGGCAATTCGAGTCAAGCAGCTCACTCAAGCTAAATCACCAGAGTTTGAGGAAGTCAGTCGGTTGAAATCAATTTTTCGCATTAAAATTCCCGCAGTCAGGAAAGCAGAGCACAGTGGGCCCTGGCAAGGCCCTTATACAGGTAGGCCTAACAAGGTCCAATATTTTTCCGTCATGTCGGCCCGGTGGCAATATATTAGAGCCTGAAGCGCGGGGGGCCACGGCATTGTCGCTCGCTCCTTCTATTCTTGGCAAGCCTTTGTCCCTTACGAGCTGCTAACCAAACGAAGAAGCCACCTAACCTCACCCCTTTCTTGCACTTTTTCGCCGACTTGTAAAATCTTACCATGTGAAAAAAATCTATTCTGGATCGATTTGGTGGTTATTTTGAATTAAGAAAAAAAAAAAGTTGGAGAGAGGCTTGCAGTTAATTGAGTTTGCAAAAAGTCTCATGACGAGGTGGATATGAAAGAGATCGGGAGGAAAAGACCGGGGGCCAACCAAGCGGTTTCGTGTGTAGTGTATAAAATTTGTTTGCCTTGCCTCGGACGCAAGAGGCGAAAAAACGGCCACGACGAAGAGTGAATAAGGAACCAAAAGTACGGGGGAGGCGCAAAAAAAGCCAGTGGGAAAAAAGAATTCGCCAACAGTCCGGCCTCGCGAACTGATGATTTAATTAAGAAGGGCACAAATTACAGACTCGCTGGATGCTAATATCCATCTACACTCGGCGCGCCCGGGGCTCCTTAATGGGACGCCCATTAAGTCAAGCAACATTAGCGACTTGTCTTGACGTTAAAAAGTATGATTTCGTAAAAAAAATTCTTTATTAATAAGCTGAGAGACTTGAATTATCGATTCGTATTTAAGTTGTTGCGTTCAATGTTAATATCAAACGTATGTTTTTTATCAATTTTTCTTGTAATATGCAGATTAGATCTAGGGTGGAAATTCGTGAAGTGGTCACACGATTTTCACAAAGGCGTACAAAAAACTATTGTTGATCCGAATTATTACTCTCAAGTAACCTTCAAATGATCCGCAAAAAAGTTTTGAAAAATTTTATTATTTTGCAATTGTTTTTGCAACTTGAAAATTTCAGGAATATTTTTTCAGAAATTAATTGTGCATAAAGCACTCATCCGAATTTTTCGAAATTTTGACTATTTGCGTAGAAGCCTGTGAACTTTATGAAAAAAGATTGTTTGAGTGAATAAAAAATTTGTTAATAACTTTTTTTAAAAACAAATGATTTTTTTGTCTGTATCTCAATCGATTAAAAAGTTTTTTTTAACTATTTGTGTAGCAGGTACATATTGTAGACGTAATCTGAAAGAGAATCTCTGGGCTCGACCTCGAGGTCGAAAATGTTGGTGTTTTCGTCGCGCGGCGCGAGCGTCTTGAAACAGGGTATAGTCCAGGGCATTTGTCATTTTTGGTGCAAAAATTAGGGGTAGAATATTTTTTGCACAGGTCAATAGTACCACTTATAACTAGTGTTTTTGCAAAAGTTCCGGGTTCCGGCCCTTGCGGAAAAGCCGCCATCCTGAATTTAGGGGTGTTTTTTTAAAATCCGCATAAGTCGTTAACAATCACCTCTAGCGAAAAAATGATAAATAATGGTTTTGTAAAAAACATAGTTTCCTACAACTTTCATGAGAACATTTTTTGCGACATTTTATTATTTAACAAAATAGAGTTAAAAAAGTGTAGAAAAAGAGGTTTTTTGAGAAGTTTATGAGATATTTTTCGTTACCTGTTCAAAAAAAACATAAAAATAATCGAATAGAAGTTGTTTGAAATCTAATTTGCTACATTTTTTGTAGAAACACTTTTTTCATATTTTCAACGGTTTTTGTTGTACAGCGCTCCAAAGTACGATTTTTTCTCTCAACGCATGATCGTTTAACAGTATGATACGAAAGTAAAAGTTACTAATGCGTTTGGGGGTAGAACTTTGATTTCACTAATCGATCTTCTTACTTATAGCGATTATTTTGACGAAATTTTCGGGTCTCAACCCTTGCGGAAAGCCGCCATCTTGAATTTAAGGATGTTTTTTTAAAATCCATATATCTTGATCACTATCAGCTTCGGCGGAAAAATGAAAAATAACGATTTCGTTACACAAACGAATTTCCTTCATTTTTTGTTAAAACAATGTTTTATAACTTTTTTCGTTAATAAATAATTCATCACCAAAATAAGTAAGAGAATAAACATGGTGAAAAATCTTTGAGCTTATCTCCATCTTCATCGTTCAAGATGAGTGCTTGTATTGGAATCGAATTCCTCGTTGGTCCCTTGAGAGTTTTCCAACTTGAAAAACTGGATTTTTATTTACAGGAAATAGCCACAGAATTAATTTTGTGGACTTCAGTTTTCATTTTCCTGCGCAACAAGCTACACGCGTTTTGTT
>JAPYZL010191912.1:0-18713 GCA_030522825.1 Platygaster orseoliae | reverse complement strand
CATCGAAGGAGGAGCTGAACAAGATCACAAAAAATGATTTTTCAAAATGCTTCGAGGATTGGAAAAAACGTTATCACAAGTGTATAATGTCTGATGAGAATTACTTTGAAGGGGACAAAATAGATATTCATGAATAAATAAATAATTCTTGAAAAAACATGAAATTCGCGATACTTTTTGAACAAACCTCGTATGTTACATTACATTACATTAAACTGGATTTTAATAATCATCATAATAATAAATAAATATATCATAAATAATAGAATTTATCATTTATTATTATTATTTTTATATGTAATTATATACCATATAATATAAAACAATATAATTAATAATATATTTTTATATAATATCGATCCCATACCATAAATAATAACAGTGATATGTAAATTAATTAAAAATAATTTAATGTGATCATTCTTATTATTCAATCATTTATATTATGCTACATTATAATTGTTATTTTTCATATTATAATTTAATATTATAATTTTCATATAAATTACATTATAATAATAATATCATTATTTATATTTTTTGTATATCATAAATATTATACACTAATAAAAAAAAGATAACTATGTTTAAAATTTTATCGACTTGTAATAAGCATCCTAAAATTGACAAATGCTTTTAAAAAAAGCATTTATTGATAACATTTATATGATAATGATTTATTCATAATTTATATGATACAAATAATGTATAAGTGCATATGAAAGGCAAGCTATGATTTTAATATGCCCATTCGACCGCTGCACAAAAATTTTTATGTACAATAAATTCATACACATTGTCAACAATTCACAAAAAATTTATGCTTTTTTTTGTTTCTGTATTTTTCATATCTTTCAATTGAACTGAGTAAAATTGAATTGAAAACCGTAATGTTTTCTATTGTATGTCAATAAACTTATTCAAACTTTGCTAAAAAATTTTTTCATCATTTTCATTGATTTTCTGGCGGGAAATGGATGAAATTCCAACATTACAAAAATAATTGCCACTCTAATTTAGACACATACAACTACTGGCTTCATTTCAAGTGCCAGAATTTCTCCTTTCACCGGAAAAGTCGCGGTGCATGCACCGCGGGAAGCACGGTTTACGCGTGCGAAACGAAAGCCGTTGAGGAGGGGGTGGAAGCTCTCAACCCCGAAAGCTCGTGCTTTCGGTTCTCGGCTGGAGTCAGTGCGAGTCCGTGCGTTGGTGGCAGCGGCTCCGTGCTGCGCGGTGAGTGCGATGGAACTACGAATGATCAACTCTGCGGACGCGGAGGAAATAGCGGAGCTTTTGCCAGCTCAAGAGCGCGACTCCGAGAGCCGCTTCATCAACACCGACGCGCAAAAAAAGAACTCTCTAAACCGCAATCGAAACACCCTCAGCCGCCGGCTTCCCAGCCAGGGCGACCACCGCCTTAACCAGTCATCTTTCAATAGCCCCCAGCACCAGCAGTTCAAGGTGCTGTACATTCAGAGAATTTTTGCACCCAACGTAAAAGCACTTGTAGGATATTCAGAATTATACAGGATGTACCGAAATCCCCGTATCAATAAGAATTACATTTTGCTTTTTGAATTTCAAGTCAAAGTTACTTTACCACTTTTTACAAAACTCAAAATCAAAAAAGTTATTTAAGTTTGAAATTTAAACAATAAATGCGCTTCTTCGATGAGTGGGAATAAAAACCGCGAACTGAAATGTTCCTGAATTTTTTTTATATTTTTCTTACTAAAAAAGTCCCTAGCTACTTTTCGCAAAACTCAAAATTAAAAAAGATATTCGAGTTAGATGTTTTAACCAATCAGATTTCCCAGATTTCAAACTCGAATATCTATTTTGATTTTGAGTTTAGCGAAAAGTAGCAAAGGACTTTTCGACTAAGAAAAATATGAAGAAAATTAAGGAAAATTTTGGTCCGTGGTTTTTATCCCTATTCGTCGGGGAAGCGCATTTATTGTTAAAATTTCAAACTTGGATAACTTTTTTGATTTTGAGACTTGTAAAATGTGGTAGAGGAACTTTCGACTCGAAATTTAAAAAGCAATATTGTATTTATTTTTGATACGGGGATTTTGGTGCATTCTGTATAATTTTTTTTTTTAGTGACGGTCCATCGGAGTCAAATGTATAATAATATAAGAGAGATTATTGAGTGATATTTGATTTTTTTTTCTCTCCAAGTTGAAAAAAAAATTTGAATTAATATAGTGTCTACACAACTACGAAGTATATACAATTTTTTGTAAAAAAAATATAGAATGGAAAATTGAGGTTCTTGTTTTTTTTATGAATTTCTCAAATAAAACCTCATTTTTCGTGTATTCTAGAGGTTTTTTTATTTCACTATCTGTTTTCTAATTCATGACAACTCATTGAAAAAATGTATTAATTCTGAATCAAAAAATGGACTGGACATCTATCTTATATATTTACTGAGTTATATGAAATTGTTATAAATATAATCAAATAAGTGCTTATCAAAAATATTCTATACTTTTTTGATGAGAAATATTTTAAATTTAAACTTTCATAGTCATAATAAACCCAATTTCTTTTTTTTTCGATAGAACCAATGAAAAAAAGACTAATATGAGATGTTTGAATAATATTTGCAGAATTGCAAATATTATATTATAAGAATCTGCAAAATATTTGTAGAATTTGTAGCAACTCTCAAGGATATTTAGAATAAAACATAAAATATTTCAAAAAATTAGGAAACTTAGTTTTTGCTTTTTTTCATGCAATTTCGCAACAAACTCTTCATTTTTATTGTATCCTGTAGATTTTTGATGTTCTCATCTATTTTATAATTTATGACAACTTCTCAAAAAAATGTATCAATTTTGGATCGACAAAGTGACTAGGAATCTACCTAATCTATTTACTAAAAAATATGAAATTGTTTTGAATATCAATAAAATATGCGATTTTCAAAAATATTCTATACTTTTTTCATGACGAATATTTGAAGTATAATAATTTAAAATATAAAATATTTTTTCTTGGAAAAAGCGTATGTAATATATCAGATTCATAGAACTGTCCTTAATTGCAAAAAATTCAATCACGATTTAAAGTAATAACAAAACATTTCGTTTAAACGATCTACATTTTTAAGGGTTTTTATT
This sequence comes from Platygaster orseoliae, assembly GCA_030522825.1. Classification (NCBI taxonomy): domain Eukaryota; kingdom Metazoa; phylum Arthropoda; class Insecta; order Hymenoptera; family Platygastridae; genus Platygaster; species Platygaster orseoliae. The sequence continues at coordinate 15,576 of JAPYZL010191912.1, read as the reverse complement.
TATACTCAGAACATTTAATTTTGTGTTCATGTTGAATAAATACCTCAAAATCTTAGAAATAAGTTCAATTTTTCTTATTTTTTTGGCCAATTGTAATATAATTATTTTCTCAATCTTTAACACAATAAGATCAAACAAGAAAAAAAAAATTAGACTTTATTCAGATCACTATATTTAATAATTCTTACCATAGGCCTGTTCATAAAAAATGTTTGGACACTTTTTCTAAACGTTGGGAAAATTGAATAATTTATTAATATTTTTGCATAGCTTCTTCAAATTTTATGGAAAGTACCACTGAATTTTAATTCTTGTTTTTCATCACAATAAACGCCGAGTTCATGAAAATCATTCTCACTTTCATGAATTCGCCAACTTGACGTGGATAAATTGAGCGTGCTAATACCGTGAAGCGGAACTTATTTATTGCGGCCTCTGAAACGTTAAATAGATATTAATTCAGGTTTCAAAAATGAAACGACAACGAAATTGCTTTGTAAGGCTCGTAAAATGCAGCTGTTGTATTGAACCATGGAAATTCGAGGGTTCAATTTAATCTGCCTCTCAAGATTGCCATTTCATTTGAATTCCACAAACAACGACATAAGTTTTGTATGTAATTTGAAAAATTACAGAGATCGTTTACGAATTTTATATATTTTGAGAATTATCATATTTTTGGAAAAGTGTATGGTTTTTTAAGTTTATGGAAAAATGTCAACAAGTTGGAAATATTGAAAAATTACGAAAAACTATTATAAGTTACACAAATTTTAATGAATTTTATTCGATTATTATTCTTGAAATATAAATAAAATGAAAAATCATTGAGATAACTAAACAGATTGTCGTAAATTCTATAAAATTCAAATAAGTTGTTAAATTTTATACAGTGTTAATAAATTTTGTGCATCGAAAAAAATTTTCAATACTTAAAAATTGCAGAAACCGTGTAATATACCTACTACATTTTTCAAAATCAAAAAATGTTTCATTATATGGATACAGTCGTAAATTTTTTAAATTTTAAAAATAACTTACAATATTATATTACCTCGAGAAACGTTATTTGTTAGAAATTTTAATGGTTCGGTTGAACTAGACATTATTTATTGATTTAATTTTATTATTTTCATATCATTAAAAAGTTTTTTGAAATCAAAAATTGATCCTCGAACAAAGATGTTACATAATTGCAAGAATTTAGTTAAAATTTGGAGTTCCAGAAATTACGCAAAATTACGTAAATTGTTGATAATAACGACAATCTTCTGGAACTACAATTTGTAAGTTTTTTTTCTTGTTTTCATTTTTTTTTACATTGATTCAAAAAATTTTCGTAAGATTTCACATTTTACTTTTTTTTCCTTGTTTATACTACTGTAAATATGTTATTCACAAACATATCTCAAACATGTTATACGTAAACAATATTTTTCACAATTAGTAAAATTGGATTTTATCATATTTTTTTGGCATTATATTTTGGGCATTACCTTACTCAATCAAATTGAACTGCTCGATCAAAAATTATATCAAAATTAAGTAGGCAATTTTAAGAGCCGTTTTACGACTGGGGATCAAAGCGTTGGAATTGGATTCACGGATGACGGAAAAAATTTTGCATGTTCAGGAAGGGGTGCAATGGGGTGGCGTGACTATCATCAATTTACCAGCCCCGGAATTACCGCCGTCTCGAACACGAGAGGAAGCGATGGCGATGAAAAACCTTCGTAAAAGAGTGGCCCCGTCGCTACTGCGGAAACCTGGAATCGCTATAGAGGAACAAGTCCCCAAAACTAGTCTAAATGCCGAGCAATTGAAGGAACTCGAAAATAGACCAAAAGTTTTAGAAAAAGTAAGTAGACTCGAGCTGTCTTTGAAAAATATTATACTTCGTATGTCGATCAACTTTTGGAGCCGATGTTTTAAAAATCCACAATTGAAATGATAAAGCAATTATTTTATAGCTATAAAACATTATTTTGTTTATTTCAAAAAACAGTCTATTTGAAACATTATAATATATCGAGAATGAAAATTCAAATTTGAATAATCCTGTGAGATAAATTATAAACAATTACAATGCACAATAAATATTCTGGCTGTGAAGGTCTTTATTGCTCTCGTATAAAATTGAATTTGAAGTATGTTCATTGAAAAATTTGTAATTTACTTTATTGCTCAGGAAGATTTGCTTTGGAGTAAATGTACATTTAGTCATCTCTAAACAATTATCCTTGCAAACAAGATGCATTCGTGTACCTGTTGATTTGATTTGATTTGAATGTATAATTTAAACTGTAAAGCACTGCAGATAAGAATCTAATATTTTCTGATGGAGTCTTGAACCAAAACTAGCCATTTTCATGTTTTGACTTGTAGATGAATTGCTAAATACTTTGTAGTTTTTACTAAAATTATCAATTTTTTCCCAGAAAGTAAGCTATAGATAAATTGAATTTATTCTTTAACTAGCTTATTGCAGATAAAAAAATATAAATAAATATAGAGATTAATACATTCCTTTGATTATTTTATAAGTTGAGTAACTGAAATCAAAGTCATTGAGAAATCGAGATTCAACTTGTCTGACTATTCGTTGACTAAATATCCTGTATCAGCTGAAAAAGAATAATACTTGAAAAAATACCGTTAGACTTTAGGTTTTTGAATTTTCCCACGATGTGTTAAAATATTCTAGTCTAAGGAATAATGAAATTATTAAATATGAAACGTTTTTTTTTAATACAATCACAGAATAACTGAAAATATCATGTCATTCTGTCATTGTGTTCGGAAAACTACGTAAATACAACATTTTTCGTATATATATTATTGATATACAACTGCAAAAATACTTGAAAAAATTTTTTGAATACCACGTCTTTTTTCATAAACAAATCATTTTTAAAAAAAAGGAATTGAAAAAAGATTTGAATTTTCGAAAAACCTTTTTTGCGTGAGAAAAAATACGTTCAAATTTAATTACTCAATTATTTTCATACTTGAAACAATTTTCTTCTTTCTACAAAGAAACCAGTAGAAATTTCATTTTTTCAAACCACATTCGATACTTTTTTTTAGTTTCTCCAAGTCCAATATTCCGTATTATCTATAGCATTCGAATTAATCTCTATTCCAGGCCTTTGATTTCAAACGAACGTAATTACAACGAAAATTCAATCAGTTTTTCGCATCCTCATTCCTACAACTTCATTTCGTTAACTTCACTCCACGATGAAAAAATGCACTCAATTACTGTGAAGAAATTAAAACACTCCGATTAGAAGACGCTCAAAAAATTATTCGAAGCGACGTGATCACTTAAAAAATCTTATTCAAACGAGTAATTACATTCAGTTTCGGTACATTTAATTATTTTCATCCCAAATTAATGTATTTAACGCCATTGGAGGATTCGGTATATAAAATATAAGTAAATAATTGTTCGTTGTAAGATAAAATTCTAACTCAAACAACCTGTATCGTTTTAAAATTTAAAGAACAGAAATTTCATAAAATTAAAAACAAATTTTAAGTAGGAGAACAAAACTGATAATGAAACTTGCAACAACCACGACTATTCGTATTTTATGGTCGGCGAGAAATTGGGTGTTAATAAATCGAGCGCATTTTCTTTCCCTGGTAGGATTATCTTGAAATTCTTCGGGAGCATGCTGGGGACGCGTCACAGACACAATTATCGGCTCTGTTTCTATTTCATCCTAAAATTAATTATTTGAAACTAAACTTGAACGCCTAAATCATAAAAGATTTTAAGACTTTGCCCTTCGTTCGAAAATAATACATTCCTCAACTAGTGTAGAAAAGTTTCTTTCAAATGATGAAATGGTATATTTAATCACTAGTGTGGAAAAATTTTTTTTACAAATCTGAGTGTTGTAATCAGATGAGTAAAAAAAATTGTTCCACAATACTCAAGGACTATATTTTATTCAACAATGTGTGGAAAAGTGGCTTTTTCCACATGGCGTTTAATAAAAAACTTTTCTATGGAAGTTTTGTGGGTAAAACGAGCATTTTTCTGCCCTTGATACACAAATGACTATTTTTTGTACCTGGTCTTCCGTTGTAATTATCGGTATTGTGCGGGACGACGAAGCCTGCAAATTAGGAGTGTCAGGCTCGTGATTTTCTACTTTCGCGAGGTCTCTTGATAGTTGTTTCGAGGTATCAGTTGGATAATCCGGCTCTGGAGCGGGTGAATCCTCAGGGCTGTTGAGTTCCATGTTGACGAAGTAAGATTCCTCGCCCGGAACTTCCGCTTTCATTAGCGAAGCCATGCATTCTGGTGTGAAAGGCGGAGCGTCTGCGCGCAACTTTGTGCTTGAGTACGGAAAACGCGTCGTTTCTGGTTTTGGGACTTCCGGTATTTTTGCCTTTGATAAACGTGCGAGTGACAATCAAGTTGTGACATGTTTGCAACATTTTTTCACGAACTGTTTAAAAATATACAGTGCTATGGAGAAGTAGTCAGAAACTGGATTGTTTATATACCAATTGAGAAGTTGCATGGAAAAAAAAACAAATTTAGCGACATATGTATCAATTATTTTCGAATAAAAATCAACACTTTTTTTAAAATTATTATTTTAGAAGATATGTGAATTTTTAATTTCGTATACATAGATATACTGAGCATGCAATGACGTCACTTCGTTATAGTTCCGAAAACGATGTGTTTACTTGAATTTTTAAGATATTACAAAAAGAAAAATACGTGTCTGATATTTTTTGATGAGCTAACGATACCAGTAATAAAAAAAATTAATCTAATTTGTTAATTGTTAGTTTTGAAATAACTGCAAGAGTTTTGAATGTTATATAGATTAATATCGTGTAATTTGTGGGGATCCTAAAAATTTCAGAGATTTATAAAATACACAATAAAATATTTTCGTTTTAAATTGAATTGAATTCAATTGTATGAAAAATACAGAAACATAAACAAAAATTCATAACTGCATAATAATTTGCAAAATTTTTTTCCAATGCATAAGTCCTCGAAAAAATTTTTATCGAGTGACTATCAAATCGTGATATGTATGGAACTTTTTTTACGAATTGTTGAAAAATATACAGTTCTCTAGAAAAAAAGTTGCAAACTGGATTGTTTACATACCTATTGTTAATTTTGAAATGATTGCAAAAGTTTGAGTGTCATGTAGATTAATATCGTTCAATTAGTAGGGATTCAAATAATTTCATACATTTATAGACATTAAAAAGACAACAACGATTTTTGCAATATTTGTTTTGAAATGAATTTATCAATAAATAATAGTATTTATGTACCAATAATTATGCATAATTTAATAATTATTTTATCTAAATTAACATATTGTTATTATAAAGTATTATAATAATTAGTAATAATTTTGATATTTATCAGTAATAAATTATTTTTCAAATTGTTACATATATATTTCATATTTTATATTCAGTAGTATTTTATATTGTAATATTTATTCATATCATTTAGGCTATCACAATAATTTTCTACAATTTACATGTATATTTCGTCCATTCCCTGCTTAGAAATCAATGAAAATTATAAACAAATCGTTCAGTAAAATTTAACTGAACTCGGTAGATAAAATGACAAAATTTATTTTGATAATTGAGTTGATAAATAAAACTGTTAAACCACGAAAAAATCAGAGTATTATCGTGAAATTCCTCGATAAATCTAACTTAATTTCTTCTCTTTTCAAACTTACAGCGATTGAGAAAAATTACAAAAATTCCACAGAAACTAAATAATTCAAATCTAACAACAACAAACAAAACAAGTTAAACAACAAAAAATTACCATTTACATTTTTTCTCATACATATTACATTCAGATGAAATTACAAAATTTATCTAGAAAATTGAGTTGATCTAGTGAACTGTCAAACCACGAAAAAAAATCAGAGCGTTATCGTAAAATTCCTCGACAAATCCAACCCAATTTCTTCTCTCAGATTAAACTCACAAGGATCAAGAAAAATCACAAAAATTCCACAGAAACTGAATAATTTTTTACTTTTATTTCCTACCTTTCCCACTTTTTTTTCACCGAACCCGCACTTGTCTCCGGCATCCTCGCGGCAATTCTTGGTTTCTGATATTCTGGCGCCTTTGTCAAAAGTCACGTTGCGACGCTGACAACTCACTTGACTGTCGTCTTCCATTTTTTTTCTCTTTTTGCACCGTTTTGAAGATCCCGTGAACACTTATGAATTAATTTACACGGCGCGAAACCGATACAATAATGTTGACTCTCGAGAAACAAGAGACGTGCCGCGAAAAAAAAGAACGTCGCCAGCGACTTCTCGCGTGTTGTGAAAATTGCTCGATAAACATGGCTAGGATTTTTCCCGACTTTTCTTTTTTGTGCAAAAGAGACGTTGCCCTGGCAAAACATCGCGTGACGATCGTATCTGATAATCCCGAGTAATTTCATCGTTAGGCCTATTTATTTAAGCGAATTTGTGGAGTCAAGGGCGACTTTTGCCCAGTCCTTGGATAACTTTGAAAAGCATAAATACGTTTGGGTTAACCTTGAAATTATTCATTGTAATTTTTTTTTCAGAATCGTTTTCATTCGTATGTGAGAATGAAAGTGTTGAGATATAGTTAAAAGTTGCGATGTTTTTAATTTTTTTTTCTTATAAATTTATACACAATTTTGATCAGGTTATTAAATAATTAATCATGAATAAAAATTTGGAAAAGTTTATTCTTGTGGATTCAATTTCTTAAATTGACTTTCCAAAATTTTTTCATCAGAAACCTCATTTCCCGAGCTTCACCAATAAATTCACTTCACCCTTGAAAAAGCTTTCATCGTTTCAATCCACTCATCGTTTTTTCATCCGTTTTTCACCGAAAATTTTCCTATTTTGCTTTGCTACGGAATCATCGTGTTCCCCACAAAGTTGTCAGTTGTAAATAACGTTGCGGGCAAAGTAAAGTACAAAAAGTTGCTCGAATTCGCGGTGCAGATAAATAGAAGAGCAGCCTCCGTATCATGATTCGAGAAAAAGTCAGGGCTTGAACCGTTTATGGAGATTTTGTTTCCACTTTTTTTCCTCTTTACTTCGTCGTGAGTTTTTATTGCCTTCACGAGGAAATACTTTTTCGTTTGAAATTACCTTGGTCGACTTTTCTCCCTTAATTGACAGATCAACGGATTTTACGTCAATGAACTGCTTTTAAGACGAATTTGAATTACGTAATAAAATGAAAAAAGAACAAAGATTCTTCTATAAAATCATAAAATCAAACTATGCATTGTGTAAATTTACAGAAATTACGCTAAAAATAACTTATTTCGTATTTATAATTAATTTATGGGATGTATTTTGTAAAGTTTGTTTGAAATTAGAAAAACTATTGACCAGTTCACCAGTTAAACATGAATTTATTCTCTTTAAGTTTTTCTCTATCAAACGTAGGAACTCCTTTTGATTAATAGCAGTTTTCTTTGATTCGTATAGCACGAGGTGAAACGTGTTCGTTGAAATTAAAACTTCGTATCCTTGCAAGATCAAGGAGTGGCAAAATAATTTCGCTTTTACGTTCGAATGGGTTGCTAATTCGGCTCAAAAACGTGAGCTTGTAAGAGTTACGTTCGTTTTCTGGATTTCAAGATTAAAAATTAATGTTTATGAAATCTATCTTAAATTTTAAACTTTCAACTATACTTGTTTTAGTTAATACTAGACTTGGTTTGATTTTACATTTTTTCATGTATAAACTTACTGGAACAATAAAAAATGTAATGGAGTGAGATAAGTTCAACAAATAAATAAAAACCGTCAATTTTTATCTCGTTCAGAGAAAAATCGTCACCATAGGGAGCTCGTTAACTTGATTACCGAAGCTATAAACAGAGCAGAGACGGATAATGCGAGTGCCTTATATAGCTTAGCTCACTCATTAATCAGCGGTAAATTTACTGGTGCTAACTTTGGGGAATAAAGGAGTGAAAAACTACCATCTCTAAATAATACAATGAAGTTTCATAAACATTCATAAACATTCTAATTTGAACATAAATTTTTAATACTTTGATATTGAACTGTATTCATTCATGTGACCTAAAACTCCTGGTTAACAAAATAATACTAGAAATTTTTCTACTTCCCTTCCTTCTTTTACCGATCGAGGACATCATCAACTATACTTTCGACAGATCTCCAACTCGAGAAATTGAACGTTCCGTCTTTTAGGTCCCGCGAAATCACCGAATTCCGACGTGATCCGCATCTCCGAGAATCCTCTTGAAATGGACAATAGTCCAGAACAGTAATAGATCAAATTTGAACGTGAAACTTTGTTCGTTTGCGCTCGTGTGGAGCAATTAGGTACTTTGTTTCGTCTAACTTAATTAATTAGCGATTAGTGCTCGTTCCTAGTTTGAGTCGTTAGGGCATTGATGCAACTACCAAAGAGTATCTTTTGCCCTGATAAACTTTCGCCGAGTTTCCTCGTTGGATTCAATACAAGACAACGGCCTTCGACGAGTTCCCTGGGATCGAACAAAATTGTTTACTCCGTTGTCTCGGCAAACTTTTTCGTCGACGCCATTTATTGTCCACCCAGAACTTAAATGGAATCGCGAAAAAATTTTTCTATCAAGGGAATTCATGCGGAAACTTTGCTGAAAATGAAAGTTTCTACTTCTATCATGAACATCTTGTTTTCGTAAATGGCAGATGGGAGTTGGGAAAGAAAAGTTGCCGATTTTCATGAGGAGTTACACAAGGAATGGAAGAAGCGTGAAATAAGGTAGAAATATAAGGTATATGATACCTTTGAACTGAAACAAGAGCTTTTTTCTTGTATATTTTTTTTCTTTTCTGAAAGTTCTTTTGAAAAAAGTTGAATGGAAATTTTAGAGTAGAAAAAACAGATTGGAAAATACGTCACACAAGCTTGCAGTGATTGAGAGGGAAGGAGATATCGCACATGCAACGCTACATTTGGCAGGATATCAAAATCGTGTAATGATCTGTTCAAACCGTTTGACCGTGACGTTGGAAAGAGTCAGCAATGCGGATGTTCGAGGGGGTTGGCATTTCGGCGAGCCGCACCTGAACCCAAAGTATCGACCGAAATGCACGCTCTCTTTACAGCGCCCGTCTTTGCAATGCGAATCCCTCGCTTTTTTTTGTCTCGTCTCGTGCAAAAACGCAATCATCGACTTTCATTTTCAATTTCCCTCGAAAAAACACGGTTGCGATTACGTGGAGCCGTTTTTCGGATTTATTAACGAGAGACCTAGACGATAGATTGCGTTATCGAGGATCCAGTGTAAATTTCTGATAATGGAGTCGTGAAAATGGATGAAAAATTCAAGATAATTATGTTGCACGAAGGAAAATTCTGGAATGAAAATTCCTTCCGAGCAATTTATTTATTGCCTGTTTACTGAATTGTCAGAACTTTTAACAGTTCAACGAATTTATCATACAAGAAAAATTCAGGATTTTTTCTCTGTCATAATGAGATTTCATGCAAGTAATAATTTTTAATATCTTCTTGCAATTTATCTTTTTTTACTGAATTTGTACCAAATCGGAAAATGGACTGGAAAATATAAATTTGACAACAGAGATTTCAACATAGAATTACACAAAGAAAAATAAGTAATTGCAAAAAATGCATACCATTTCTTTGCTTTGAAATTCAAGTTCCCACAGAATCGAACGTTCGATTTAATTACGTTCATACCTTTGGCACGCTTTATCGTCAATTCCACGCGCCTTTTACTATAGAAATGAAGCTCAAGTTGTACAAAGCATTTCTTCGAATCCTCGGAAACAATTATTCCCTTTACTTTTCTTCTTTCTATCTAAAACACTTTTTTAATGACATACTCGAGAAAAATGGGTCTCGATTTTGTTGAACCGTTTGTTTGATTTATTGGAGAGGGAACGAAGGATTTATGGAGAAGATTCTCCAAGATTCAATCTGGAGTTAGGAAATTCGTTGATTCACGTGAAATGAAAACCTAGAAATTACGTTCTTGAAAATTGGAAAAAACTGGGATCGATTTAATTGAATCTTTTGAGGTTCAAAAAGTTGTGACCTCCACTAGTTTGTTAATTGCAACTTTACTCAAATTTTTTAAATTCATTCTTCTTACTCTTAATTTTTATGCAACACAGTTATTGATAATTTTTGAATACGAGAAAATCTCTTTTAAAATCTCAGAACTAATTAATTTACGTTTAATTCTCGATTCTATGCACGTAATTTCCTGAATTTCATCTGGAGAAACGACCAAATGACGTTTCCTCTCAAGGTTCCGGTTCAAGTTCTGCCATTTAGCCCATAATGGCCCTCGAAACGATTAATCCATGCCGCAAACGTATTTTGAAATCGTGTCATTAGCGCCCGCAATGTCTCCCATTTCGTTAATAATTAACTTCGTTTATTAATTACAAACATCACGTGCAGAAGGAACACGTTAATTTGTACCTTAAAGATACAATAAAAAAATTAATTAAAAAACAAAAGTGCTGTAAAAAACTCTGTGCAATTACAGTGTTATTATTCTTCAAAAAACAATAAGTATTTTTTGAAAAACTAACATATCAATATTTTTCATTATTTGGAAAAGAATGTTTGCAAGCTTTCTCGAAAAAGCTAATTGCGTTCGTGTGACGTGAAAAGCCATAAAACACCAAAGGGATTTGTAATTAGTTTTATTTCTCGAGCAAGGCTTCTTATCACGCAAATGCAATAGCGAGCATTTTCCCCATTCGCCATGTTTGTCATTACGAAAATTGCGCATACATATGGAACGCTTTGAGAATAAATGCCAAGTACGAAACGTGTTTTATCGATTCGAGTCTCGACAAATTCACCCTCGCACTTTCAGAAAAGAATGCAACATTTTTTCGAGGAATTCTTTACTGAGAAAATTATTTTGAAATTGAATATTCGTGCAGTTGATTTCTATAAACTATTGTATTGACACACGATAAACAATAATATAATAAAAATTTCAATGAAATTCTTGCGGAGAGGAAAATGTTGAATCTGAATCCGAAATTTTCTACCTCGTCGACCTTTTGACATTTTCTCGGGTGCGAAAAGTTTCCCTTGATTTCCGGGCGTTCTTTTCTTTTCGGTTCTTTTGTTCTACACAACTGGAATGTTAATGTAAAAAGTTGTAGAGTGGTATATAACCTTATTGGCCTCAGTTTCAAGCTGGGAATATGTAAGAATGCAAATGCGGGAAAAGTAGGAAATGCGAGTTTTACCTTAAAATGCATTCAAGACTATGGGCAGAAGAAAAATTGCAAGAGGAATAAAAAGCTTCACTTTAATCTTCGCCCTTCTTTTATTATGCATATTGCGCTTTTTTGATGAATAATTATTTTCAAGGCAATTTCAAAGTTGCAATCGAAACTTTTAAGAAGAAAAAACAAGTTTCTGATGCAGTAATAGTTATTCTTATTATTATTTAATTATTTATTATTAAAAATTATTTATAAATTGGACATTCCATTTAAACGTGTTACGAATGTTACTTTTTTAAATATTCTTTTTACATGTATAATTCGCAGGACAAAAAATTACAAACGAAAAAATCGTGATATATGTTTAAGAAAAATGAAATAAATTGAAGAAGTTCAAAAGTTTTTCGACTTCAAAAAAAGACTTTAAACCAAAGGAGCTGAAAAAAATTATATTATGGACAAATTATAAATTATAAGTTATTTACAAAAAACAGAAAAATTCTATATTATTCATTTTTTATAAAGTATAGCCAAATTATTTAAATGAATAATTCATTTCAATTCCATTTTATCCACTCTAAGAAATACTACGTAAATTAGCATTGAAATAAATCGAATTTTCATCTTTCAATTTAAACATTAGCCTGGTCATCATCCCTGCATTTTCCAATTTCACTATTAAAGTTGATAAAATACTTCAAAAAAATTTCCATTACATAAAAACTGAACAATCGTCTAATTTCACTGATTGATATGCAATTAAAATAATAAACAATTTTCCATCCATTTTCACTCGAAATTTCCAGTTTCTATGAATATCCAACTTTTTGCTATATCTAGTTCATTTTTTATTCCGTGAAAATGCCACGTTCCCTTTTGACAATGTTTAATTAATATATTACGCTGGTCCATGAACGTGGAACGAAAGTTAAAAGGCACATATGCATTGACTCATTGAGTATTCAGGGAGGAACTCGATCGAAAATTGCCCTCGTGTTATTTCGAAGATCTAGTTCAAGGTCTGTACAACTTTTCCGAGCCCTAAACTGGCTCTTGGTTGAATTGCTCTCTACGATAGCCGAATATGAATCGCTATCATCTCATAAATATCATGTAACATTTATATCAACAAATTTATTTGTGGTTAGGGAATGAATAACAAATAAATAAGAGAGTTGATGCACGAAAAAATATTGTGTCGTTGATGAGCTATACAATTTATTTTTGGAATATGCTAGAAAAATATTATTCTTAACTGTGAAAGTCTGGAAACAACGTATAAAATAATTTGCCTTTGGAATTACGTGATTATATCTAACTATTTCATGTACGAAATTGTATCGCGATTAAAGCAGTATAGCATGATATACGAGATGGATGAAAAACGTCAGCGAATTATTCGTGTTGCAGATATTGAACAGGCCGATGAGCAGAACATTCGGGAGTAACGAGCATGTAACGGAATGGAGAGATAGCGAGTTTATAACAGAGTGCCTTTGCTGGCACAACGTTTATCGACAGCGACATTGCGCTCCGCCTCTTACAATGTCGCCCAAGGTATAATCGTTTTCGTGATATCTCTAGGAAAACGACTAAATAACAAACTTTGAACGATTATAGTTAAATGTTTAGTTGAAGCATTTATCAAAACTGCGAGCAAATTCCCCGATTAAAAATATCGATATCGTATTGCAAAAAGTATAGAAAAAATTCTATAAGTTCATTAATCACCAAATAGCATACTGACAATTTTGTTATTTCATTTATATTTCATTAAAATACAGATGTAAAAAATGTTAGGGGGTATTACTCCTATTACAGAATATCCCAGAATGTATAGGAATAAAAGTTCTACAACTTAAATATTTTCATAGGTTATTGAAAAGATTTAAACTATACAGATTTCTAGTATTCAATTAATCATAATTTCTGGATATTTTATCAACAAACGTTTTTATATTTGTAATAGCATTCATGATATCATTTCTGATCTGTTCATCTGATCACTCCATGATATCATATCGCAGTCAAATGACTTCATGGTGTCAAATAATGATGTCCACTGGAGTGCGATATGATATCACACCATGTCTTGTTATGTTATGATATGCCGTTACATCATATAATATCATAGCATGACATCTTTTGTTTACATATCCATAATATCATATGATCTGCTAATGACGAAGCATATGTGTGCAATATATCATCCATGACATGGAATGACATCACATGATTACATTATGAAATCATAAATGTTTACTGCGCAATGTTCATTTTTTTACAGAAAGTCGAGAAATCAACTGTTTCAGATTTAGAGAGTAGATTTTCAGAATTTTCGTATCGTATTTTATTTATGAAATTTTCTTGTATTTTTTGCTATTTTTATAGTTTTTCTAGTGAACATTATTTTCATTCTGCAGCTTTGCGAATACGCTCAAACGTGGGCTAATCACCTGGCGCACATGAACGCCTTTTTTTATCGCAACGATCGGGGACAAAATGTTTACTGCCGCCCGGGTCCCGGTGTAACTGACGACGTCACTGGCCAAGACGTCGCGCAATACTGGTACAGTGCGGTCAAACAGTACGATTTTCTCAAAGAAACTGACGTTCTGCACACTAGCGTTAATGCAGGTGATTAAAAATCGTTATAAACATATCAGACTTACAGCTTTATGTTGTAAAACTTTCATTCTCTCACCGAGGCTCAATGGTCTAGGGGTATGATTCTCGCTTTGGGTGCGAGAGGTCCCGGGTTCAAATCCCGGTTGAGCCCATTTTTTTTACATTTTTTTTTGGATGGATTTTGGTTGAGTTTATTATTACATCCGAGATAGGTTTTTTATCATGAATATTATTACTTATTGAATTAGTAAGCAGAATAGTTTTAAATAAAAATTATTTATTACTAGTGATGTAAAATATTAGATTTTACAATCTTAAATTAGATATTTGATTTATTTATCAATAGTACAATCATAAGATTTACTTTAAATAATAAGACTATTTTTTTTCATAGTTTTATGAATAAGATTAATCTTTTTAATTTGATTACAATATTTTTATTATATTAAAGTTTATTAAAATTACCTTCAATAACTTTACCTTTGCTACGACTTGTCTAATATAATGGAATGACGGGCAATTTGAATGTATTTATAAATTATGATTAATAGTTCAAAATCTGTGTTTCAATTTGAATCCAGTTTGAATTAATTTTTATATTACTTTTTTTTCACTTAAAAAAAATGTAATTTTATATTATTTATAAATCTTATTGAATAAGTGTTTTTTTGGAGAATGTGTAGGTTCTTGAATCAGATCCCGATTTATCCTTTTCTTTTGTTGTTTTAATTCGACAAATATTTTCTTACATTTTTTATTTTTTTTTCAAATAACTCGTATTCTGATTTTTATGTTGAGTTATATAAATAAAAACTGTTTTCTCAGTTTTTATTTTTTGAGGGAATCATACACATTATAACCAGAAAACGTTGATTAGTTTTAAATTTCAAAGTTCCTAAACGAGATATTTTTTGAATTAAGTCTTTTGATTGCAGTTATTATTCTTATTCCTCTTTTTTTTCATTTTTTTATTCCGGGAATAGATCTTGGTTGAGTCCATTATGACGTCCGATATTTTAGGTTTTTTTTTTTTTCATGTGAATTTGTATTTTTTATTGGATTAACAAGCAAAATATTGATGAGTAAAAATGTAATATTATGATAAATGTAAAAAATTAAATTTTACAATTTAAAATGGAAATAATTGATTTATTTATTATTACACTTGTTTACATGAAAAATCTACTTTGCACAAAAAGTGTATTCTAGACAAATTTGGGGTCGCTGAGTATGAAAATATCAATTTTTCGTTTTTCCAAAGAAGCGTTATCAAAATATTTGCAACAAACCTGTTTTCCTTATTTATTGCCGGAAATATCAAAAATAATCAAATCAATTACCATAAAATATATATTATTGGAAAGGTATACCTCTTAGTTTTACAGTGATATACTGCTTTCATCGATCGAATCAGTAGTTTTTAAGTTGCAGCTACTAAAAATGATAAAAAAGTGCGTTTTTCAGGACAAGTAGTTTTTTGAAACGCGCTTTTTTAACATTTTCAGTGGCTGTTACTTAAAAACTACTAATTCGATCGATGAAAGCAGTATATCACCGTAAAGCTAAGAAGTATACCTTTCCAATAATATACAGGGTGTCCCAAAGTCCGCGATAAAAAAAAATCCTGAATTCCTTTCTCAATTTCGAGTCGAAAAGTCCTTTACCACTTTTTGCAAAACTCAAA
>JAPYZL010191886.1:0-15511 GCA_030522825.1 Platygaster orseoliae | reverse complement strand
TGAGTACCAACATAACGCCACCAAAAGATCAAAAATCGAACATACGTAGCCCGCGAAAATTCAAAATTCGCAATACTTTTTGAACAAACCTCGTATATTTATATTTCATTACATTCATATTTATATATTTATATTTCAACTTTTTATGCAGATTTGCAGTATTTTTCTTCTTTTCTCATTTTTTCAGTATCTACACAAGTTAAAGGATTTCCTAGTATTTTCATAGCTTTTTAGAATGATAAACTCTAGTAATAAAGTTTTTTTTTAATTAAAAAAAAATTGTATCAACATAATACTTTTTAAGTATTACTAGATTTTGAGTATTTCTAGCAGTGTTTCAGTACTCGTGAAATTTTCAAAAATTTTTCAGTATTTCTATAGATGTTAAAAATTTTAGGGATTAGACGATATCAACTTAAAATTTCAATCGATTTTGAGTCATCTCATAGATGTCTAAACTTTTTCGTCTGAATAAATTATTTTTATTTTATAGATTTATTGTCTTTTCTAATTTTCTTTCATAAAAAAATTATTTCTCGTTCTCTTACTTTTTTATACATTTGTAGTATAATCATGAATTGCCAAAAACGTTTTTTGAGCCTGATTCTCCAGACTGCAAAGTTTTGAAGATTGTAGGTATTTGTTTAGACTTTTCAAAAAAATGATATTTATGGAATTCTGTTATATTTATAATTCCGTTAGAGTTTGTATGTTTCAAAAGATTTTTTGGTATTTCTATGCTTTTCAGTGTGATTTCTAGAATTCAATGCCCTAGAGTTATACATTTTTTAACATTTTTATCATTTTTGTAGATTTTGACACTTCTATAATTCACATGGTTACAATAATTTTTATAATCATCATTTTCAACGTTATCTTAGCCAAACGTTCATGATCCGAATTTCGTTTAAGGAAATTTATCCTAAGCCTGCATTTTTATTGTTGAGTTATTTAAATTCAAAACTTTTAATTCCGTCAAAATTCAGAAGTTACATTAAATCATTTGTTAAGTCCCCTGGATTTCAGGAAACACATTTTTTATCATTTTCACCGACTCTATTAAATAATAATTTTTAAAATAAATTAACATCTCATGTATTTTTATTATTCATAAATATAACTTTTTTCACATAAGACAGTAATTATTAAAAAAATTTTTTTTGTAATTAATTTTTTTTCTGATCTTACAAAAAATAAGAAAAACCCACGAAAAAAAACTTCAAACAAATAACTTCTACTGAAAATTAATTGACCATGTATTTTCCAAATACAACGACTTCGAAAAATAAATTTTTTTTTTATTTGTAAACGATACGTTATCACATGACACGACTCTGAAAAGAAAATAAAAGTAATTTGTAGGAAACGAAATTCATAATACGCTCTTTCTTCGAGCTCAATCGTATGAAGTTTGACTGCAAGTAGAGCTCACTGTATTATTTGGACTTGTCGTTACGTGATTACAGTGTAGGGGTATGCATAAATCTGTCTTTTGACCTAGTCAATCGGCCTACCAACCAAATTACTACCTCGAGACGCACGAATAACTGCTGTCTTAACACAAATGTTATACTTTACTGACATGCAAACGAGCCTGGCTTGTTTTATCCTTATGTCACGTTCATAAATCAAAGCCATAACTGCATCATACATTTTTATAAATGAGAATCTTTAAACTCACACCTTTTTTTTTCTCAGGAACAATTTAAAAATCTTCAGTCGTAATTATAAAAATTACAAAAACTATTTGATTACTTTCACAGTTTAAATGTACTTTTATGGTACGCTTACATTCGAACGTGAAATTTCAAAACATCTTTCACTATTTCGCCCCATTTACATTTTTCATAAATATGAAATTTCGAACTTGGCGTGGTTGTTTCCTTTTTGGCGGAGATGTTGCAACGTTTTTCAATTTTACTCGCCCGAAATTTCTAGTATTTTACGTGTTTTGGCTGTTAAACTCTTAAATTTACATACATGAATTTTAAATTGAGTACGTTCAACTTTCCGTTTCACATTTCCACATGTATCTTCTAGTTTGCTTTCATAATTAGCAAATGAATGAATTGCAAAACCTTATTTTAACGCTTGCATATGAGAAACTTTTTATTTTGATGTTTACCGATCCCTCATTGATATGTATAATTTCATCAACTTTTCGATTTCAATGCACAGGAAGTTGAGTAATCAATAAAGATGGAATTATTTCTTGAATAAATCATTCATTATTCAAGTTCTTTTATCTTTTCGAGCCATTATTCATAGTGAATCGTATTGATTTAGAATTTTTATTGTTGAATAATAATGATAAAAAAAAGTAAAAAATTATTCAACTTGAATCATTAGATACAATATAATTGATTGTAAAAGGTACTTAAAAAAGCCAAAAAACAAATACTATCTTCTATTTATTCATAATTATTGAGTTAATGAAATCTTTTATGGTTGCTCTTTCACCTTCAACGCATGGAGATAGTTTATAATTTCTGTACTCATGATTTAAGATACATCACAAGCAGGCGCGTACGCAGAAAAAATTTTCGGGGGGGGGGGGGTTTGTTGAATTAAATTTTCACTTCTGAGAATGATTTTTTAAAGACCCTAAAAAAATTCACAATTTTTCCAAATTTCGGGGGGGGGGTTTGAACTCCCCCCCCCTGCATACACTCCTGATCACAAGAACAGAAGACTTTGCGACATAGCAATTACATACTTTTAAACTTTCAATGACATTTATTTACATATAAGAAGAGGTCATTTCTCAAGACATTCGTCCTCGGGAAATTACGAAAAACACTGTTCATCAACGAGAATAGCCATGAAAAATTAATTCTTAAAAGACTTTGTGCCAGTAACGTTCAGAAAACTCGCGTTGTCTAATGGCTTAAAAACTGTTCCAAGGTACCAAATTAGCATACGTTGAAACGCGACGAACAATTCCCAACGTAAATCAGATTTTTCCGTTCTGATGGGAGAAAAAGCGATCTTTCAGATGGCAAACTCCATCCTGAATAATGTACGTTGTTGGTGTTGTTCCACTGAAAGTAATAAGATCTATCATTTGCGACTCTAACGACGTAAAGTGGCCAGATGAAAAACGTCTCTTTTTTGGTCACGAACGAGGTGATCTCATGAAACATTTTTCATAGGCTCTTGATAAATTATTCAGTTATGACTCCTTAGATTTAATAACTTTACCTTTTTGAGGCAAAAAAGAGAGAGCTTCAGATAAAGCAACGATTTATTTCGTTGTTTCGCGCAAAAGTGATTTTTTCCTGGCAAACAACGTTCCTACAAAAAAAATGTTTTGACGTGGAACGTTACAATTCGCGACGAGGGCGCGTAATGCGCGAATCGCTCAAGTACCGAATATCCGGTAGCGACAGAATGCGTGTTGCTTCGTCATTTACGGATAGCTCTCCAGGTTTTTGAGCTCGGAGAAAGTGCGATTCATTATTTCGGCCTTGCATCTTGGTCATTGTCCTACTTTTAGGTCAGTGGTTTGTTATCATGCCGACGTTGGCAGAGTATGACAAACAAATCGTCGCCGAAATTCATTTTTGGAAGAAATCGAGATCTCTCTGTAAAATCCTTTCAGAAACAAAGAGTTGAAGAAACGAGATAATTATAATTATAATTCCTAATATAATTAGAATTCTTATTCTTTCATTCCTGGCTCTTCTTTTTGATTGTTTTTTTCAGCAAATACTAGAAAAATAAATCAGCGTTTTTTTTTTATCATTGTTAACTTACAATGCCAAACCGAAAACAGAAATTTCCTTTTCATGTATAACAAAAATGTAGATTACTTTCGGACACGAAATGAACCCTGTTTTCAGGTCAGACGTTAAACCTCTAATCATACGTTGGGTAAACATTCCAATGAAGAGCGCATATTTTCTAGTAAATTACTTTAATGAAGGATTCCACTATTAATGTGAAATGAGCAATTACTGTAGCGTGGTAAGTGGTTGGGAAACAATATCTCGAAAAAGACTTCCCCATTCGTGACGTCTTTTTCGCGTAGTTCTTGCGCCACGTGCTCAAAGCGCGTATTTAATACACGGCAATGCGGGCTTACATAATTTCCTGAGAAGTTGGCGGGGACGCGGAGAGTTGCATTTTTCACTTCTGAATCGAATCTTGTTGAGAGACACCGAATTCTCACACTTCCTTGCCATGGGAATACCAAAGACAACGGTTTTGTTACTTTTACTGACTTCTAACTCATTTAAAACAACACAAAACCAGTTATTGCTGAAATTACTCATTTACCTAATTTTATGTTCCAGGTATCGATCGCAGGACTTTGTGTCTTGCTGCTCACAAATCACGCCCATGCCATTCTAGGCAAAGGAACTGAAAGTTCGTCGAAGGAAAAGGCAACAGACAGCATCCAGGCAGAAGACAGGATCACGAATTCCTATTTACCGCCTTCCGGACAGGGCCCAAATGAAGTGGTCCCAGTTTATGGGGCTCCAGCTGTCACGAGGTACCCCCCACCTCCACCTGACTGCCCCCCTCCAATCGTTATACAAGAAACGTATGGACCTCCAAGGAATCCATCTTTGACCTACGGTGTACCTCCTGGTGGACCAGGCTGGGCAGTTTACGGACCACCCAAAAGCAGGCCTATAAAAATGAGACCAAAACCATCGTTCGGCTTATTCTCTTCAAGACCATCGAAAACATCGTTTTTGCAACCATTGAAGAACTTGTTTAACCAGAAACTCAACATCCCTAGCTCATTGGAGGCTTATGGTCCACCATCTCTGACCCAGAATCTCCTCTTCAACTCTCAAGTTCCAACTCAACAGTACGGAACACCGATAGTGCAGCAAAGTTACCTTCCACCAGGGATTTTGGATAACTCTCTTCCTCCAGTGCCACCTCCTCCAGGGGTTGCTGCCCCTCCTACTCCACCTGAAATCAAGTTTGATGGCTGGCAGCCCATTCCTGGCATCTCCGGATCTAACCTGCCAAACATCCAAAATCACCAGAATGATTTCAACAATGGAAGAGGGCAGATTGTGCAACCTGTTCCAATTCAGGATAACATAGGCGCTTTGGGCGGGGACGTAAACATCCAGTCTGCTGGTGTGCCTAGTGATTCCTACGGTGTGCCGATTTTCAACGACGAGGCTCAAAATTTGAAATCAGTCGTTGGAGCTGATTCGGAGAATGGTGGACTTCCTCCTCAACCACTGCCACAACTTGAGATTTGGCATGCGGGAAAAGGACCTGGTGATACGCAAATTCGAGGAGGGGGAGAGTTTGTTCAAGCTCTGCCTTTGGAGGGAAACGGAAATTTCAATTTCAATAGTCAAAAAGGTCAACAACCTCGAGTTCCTAATGTGATTCCGGTGGGTAGTTATGGTGCTCCACCAGTGCAACCAGTGCAGTCTGTTATCGCTGCTGGGTCAATTTCTGCAAGACCATCGGATCAATATGGTCCACCAAGGGTGAGACAATTTGAATATTATATGATTTACTAAGGTTATCGAAGATTTTTTTATTTTTGAAAAGACTTGTCTGTTATTTATTTTCAATTTAGGTTATGTTTATTGTAATTAAATTGAAAAAAATTAAATGACAATACGATTTTTTCGAATAAATATAGTTATACATGATGCTGTATTTATTTATGATTGTGATATTGAAAAGGGCATATGTGCTTTCATATAATTTAATATATAACTATCATAATTTTTTTTCAATGAGGATTAGTAGTATTATTGTAAACTATTATGGATCAAACATGCATTTATTTTTATGTGATATTTTTGATAATGGACATTGTAAAATATATTTATCCCTTACAATTCATGTATTCTAAGGAATTTGATACCTCACATAAAAAATCATAAATGCATTTGACGTTATTTCAAAATTATACACTCAAAAAAATTTTTTTATCATAAAAATTGTTATACTATTAACTAAAATTGATAAACAAATTGTAAGAACTTTGATGAACTTATAATATTACACAATGTTCTGTAATTATGAAAAATTCATTTATTTCTATATTATTAATAAGAGATAGTATCAACATTTTTTACTTTTCTAAATAAAAAATTTTTTTATCAATATATGATATTGTTTATCATGGATATTGTCGAGTATTTAACTCTCCCACAATTCGAGAATTCTGAAGAATTTTGATATGTTAATTTGAAAAAATTTAGAAAGGTTTTTGGCATCATTTCAAAATTATGAAATCAAAAATGGAATTTTTATTGTCATAACATAAGAATTGTTAATTTAATACGTAAAATTTATCGACAATATTTTATATTTTTCATGAACTAGTAATATTTCATTATGACTTGCGATTATCAAAGATTTCATAATTTGTTTATTAATAATATAGGAAACCATTTATGTTGTTAACTATGATATATCAAAGATTTATCCATGAATATACGCTTAAGATTATAAATATTGTAAAATATCTTGCTCTCTCACAATTTGATTATTCAGAAGAATTTTACTATTTCACATAAAAAAATTGAAAATGCTATGGACATCATTTTCAAATTATAAAATTATAAATGAAATTTCTTTCGTCGTTAGAACTGTTTCGTTATTATGTAAAATTGATAAAAAATGTGATATAAATTACATAAACTTGTAACATTTGAATGATCTTCATGTTAATTATGAAAATTTGAATCGCAAAATAATTTGAATGCGAAATTTATTTTTTTTTCTATCTTAATTTTCGCATTAACGTTTACTCTCAAAACATCAGGTTAAAAATAAAAAAAATTTTTTTTGTAAGCTTCATGAGCCTGAAGAAATAGTAAAAATAGTCAACATGTAGGTATCTATTTTGTCGTAAATAAAATTTGAAACAGTTTTCCATTTATTATGTGAACTCATAACTGTAAGTTTGGTAGGTTTATTGTTGTTATTTTTTTCAATATTTGAATCATTCAGCAGAAAAATCATCAATATGTAGTTCTGTGAATTTTTTTTTTTTCATACTTTGTTTTCAGCATCATGATAAAAATGTTTCCGTAACATTTTCGCAGGTGTTCATCATTTTCTAACCAAAATAGTTTCTGACAGCTCGATTTCTCTCCAGATTTGTGAATTCATATTATTATTCTTTTCATAAAGAAAAAAAGTGCAATTCGATAAAAAAAAATTCCGTTGCTTAAAATGAATCATAAAAGCAGAATATAACATGATTTTTTCAAGTTAATTTGAACAATTTTCTATAATGTTATTTTTCTTACTAAATCTATTAGACTAATTGGTAATAAAACACTGTTGGTATATGTTTCATAATTGTAAAAATACAAATGGGCTATATTTCTTTGCGAGGTTTTAAAAATAAATTATATCCTAAGGTACATAATGATTTATGGTAGAGAAAGTTAAGGCAAAGAAAAAAATTTCTCTTACATATTAGCATCTTCTTCAGAAAAATATTTGCGTTGCTTACTTAGAATTTTAATAGTATTTCGATGCTGTTTATTCATAACTGGCTCTATTTGCATGTTTGTTTGTTCATCAGTTACGAGTTGTAGAAACGTTAATCGATTTTCGAACGAAATTCTTATTGGGATTCAAATTATTAACTCCAAATTCTAAGATGTCAAATTCAAAAAAATTTTTCGATTTTTTCGTTATCAGAACTTTTGGCATGAATTGTTAATGCAAAAAAAGGCACGAAATATTTTCGCAAAAAGCCAATTCAAGCTCTATTACCTGATTGTCATTAAATTTAAGTGAAATCCTTGAAGAGAAAATATTTTATACACGATCAAAAATAAAAAAAGTATATAAGTGTAACTAGGCCTAGAATTGAAAAAATCCAGATAGATAATGCAATGTGAATTTTTGTTT
Organism: Platygaster orseoliae; assembly: GCA_030522825.1. Classification (NCBI taxonomy): domain Eukaryota; kingdom Metazoa; phylum Arthropoda; class Insecta; order Hymenoptera; family Platygastridae; genus Platygaster; species Platygaster orseoliae. Next base: position 7,651 of record JAPYZL010191886.1, on the reverse strand, counting down.
AACAGGTACCATTCCCTGAGTATGGCCCTCCTCGTGAATCTCAACCACCCAGTCAGCCACCACCACCATCGGGTGAATATGGAGTACCTAAGTTTCCAGCACCATCGGGTGAATATGGAGTACCCAAGTTCCCAGCACCTCCAGCACCTTCAGCACCATCGGCACCATCTCCCGAGTACGGACAACCTCTTCCACCAGTAGTGCCAAATTTCCAAATTGAATATGGTGGACCACTACCTCGACCAGGACCTTCTCAACCATTCAAAAGCCCTTACTACCCAATGAATCCCCCGATACCTCCGCGACCTGTCAACAATGTCAGGAGTAAATTCAAGGACGGTCCTTCTGGTTATTCAACAATGCGTTTCACTGGAAACGCACCAATCCAATCTTTCGATTTCATGACACCGAAAATTCGTGCAATGTTGTCTCCTGACCCGCAAGCACCTTTCTTAAACGACCCCGTTGATTTTCGCCAAACACCCGCCGTAAGTATCGGATTAGTAGATCCGAAATTAGTAGGTGGAGGTTACGTTAATTTGGATTATACCGAAAACGTTGACCAAACATTGGCCTTTCGGAAGATACCTTCTGGAACGCCAATAAGGTGCAACCATCATAACCAACCTGCGCCGCCTCATTCGGCCCAAACACCTCAAAATTTACCTTGCGTTTTATATGCTGTTTCGGAAATTCCGGAACCCGTGGGAAATCTTCAAAATAACTTTGGCGGCATTCAGGGTACACCAGCCTTCGGTAATCCCGATAGTGCTGGTCACGGTATCAATTGCGGTTTTGGGCATTTGCAGGGAAACGTGCAATACAATCAAGATGTGGCCGGGAACATCCGAAACCCCCAGATACTCGATGCAAGTTCTTATCAAGACGTCGGACCGCAAAGTCTTGCGTTGACCGCTCCCGAGAACTCGGTCATTCCGCTGCACGACGCCCCATCGATCCACCAGCTGGACCTCCAACTTGACGAGCAACAGAGCGGCGAGCTGACGGACAGTTACGGACAACCTCTCGGTGCACCCACTGCTTTCGAGAGAGGCAATTTGCTAGGTGCTGCTTCCAACACTGTCGAAAACTTCCCCAGCAACGACGGATCATTGCTCAATGACGATTTGGCTGCTGCTTTGAGGGCTCAAGGTTATACTGCAGTCTCGAGCGTGCCTTCCCAAGAAGTGGTCGCTGCCCAGTTACTCCAGAAGGAAGAGGGCAGAAACTCGGCAGCACAAGACTCCGATGGCTTTCAAGTTCAGGGGCTCAATGGAAGGTACACTCTCTCGATTCGACCCGCAGATGGTACGTTAGGAACGGAGAATTCGGATGACAGAGTGAAACACGAAGACATTCTGAAAGGCGGACTCCTGCAGGATGTACTAGCAGTCATCGAGCAGCGAGATAGCGCCAATCAAGTACAATTGAATGACGTCAACAATATCCAGCAGCTTTCGAATGACTTGTATTCATCAGGCAGTGAAAAAGTCAAGTCTGTTACAGAATACAATGCGCAGTCGAAGAAAGACGTTGACAGTCAAACTGCGGATGCTAAAAACAGCGCGATTCCTGAAGAACCTGTTGATCATACACCTCAAGGTGTAATTGCCTTGTATGTTAATGACAATTACACGGAGAGCAGTACCAAAAAGGACGTTGAGGTGGTAACGAGTGAAATTTTCATGACCGAAAAAATGCCGGCAGGTAGCGATAACAAAAGTCACTGAATATTCTATAAATCATGTTAATTATTACCTTTGTAACGTTGAGACACAAAATTCAGGGTGCGACTCGCAATGTGGACTTTGTCATCTAATATCAGTATTTTCAATACATAAAAAAATTTTCACCAAGGCATGTACAAATTTCACACATTTAGTATACTCACATATTTTACATCAGTGTTTTAAAATATTCAACCATATGACGTCATTTGTATGCTCAGTATATTTTTACAGTACAAAATCATAGATTTTTTCTAGGAAAGAATATAAGTGTTTTCAATCTGTAACATGAGTTTTAAGCATTTTGTTAAGTTCAAATTTATTACTCTAAAAACCAAAATTCCAAATTTTGTGGGAAATTCCGTGTCCATAAATTTCTCATTTGTTTACCTCAGTAAAATCCATTTCTAAAACTTTTTTTCGGTATGAATACAACAGGTATTATCTGTAAAGGTTTATATTACAATTTGCATCTTAAATTTTGTCTCACAGTGTAACCCACGTCAGCTGGTTGCGATCCTCGTATCAAGGTGAGTAACTGGCCATTGTTTTCCTCCCTCCTTCAGTAGGTTACTGTTCGAAAGACTCGCGCGCCACGTAATGATAACTTATCTCGCACATAAATTACACGCGTCAGTCCTGCAAATTCATAAATGTAACATCCTACTTTCTCTTCGTGAATTAGTTACGTGAAACTTTTTTTTTCGGCAAATGCTCAATCCGTTGTATAATAGTAAAGGAATGACCGTTCTACAGTGCCAAAGTTGATTTCCGGTATGTACAAAGACAGCCCAACAAGTGTACGCGCACTTTGACGCGAATCGAGAATGATGTCAAAAAGGCGTACAAGGCAAGACCGAGTATCTCTGTTGTTGACGTCAATTACTGGTTATGGAGAAAGTAACGAGGATACTTAGCAGGAACTACTTCACTCTCTCGAAGACGCCGCGAATATTCAATGCCAAGAGAATGCGAAAAGGCTCTTCTTGCCCGAAGGCATCTACTCGATGAAAGTGGATGCTATTCCCGGACCTTTCGGGTCAGCATACACTGTAGTTGCGATCTTGACACAAACAGCCGCTGGAAGCGAATTGAAGGCTGCCCGATTAATCCTCGAATCACCGTTTTCCATCTGTTGCCATTTTATTTCACATTGTCGGGTTTCCCAACTTTTCATAGCCGAGCGCTTTCGTCAATGCATAAATAACAGATTCGACGCGAAAGTGTTGAAAATATATTTGTTCTCTCGAGCGAACAATCAAAAATTTTTCATGGCGGTGATGGAGCGAGTTGCGGTTGTCGAGCGTTCACCGAATTCGCTTTCAGCGTCCTGGAATGAAAGCATCTACGAAATACCGCGTAAAATGTGTGCGAATACTCGTCTAGGTTATTAGGTCCCGATTATCTGTGTGCTCGTTACTGTATGTGTCCGCATGTATTCATTTCCCATTTGTGGCTCGTTAACCGAGGATGATAAACGTCCTTACGCGCAATCAGCCAGGTGAAAGTTCAGACCGACGTGTAACAGTCACGAAAGTATGAGCTGCTCTCCAATGCGTTTCATCTGTAATTTATTTCCCGTTGATTGTCAATTTTTTTCTTCACAGATTTGTGCGCGATCGAAACTTGCTTCGCGCGTGCGTGCTATATTTTGCGTGAGAATGGAAGGTGCGTTTTACGAAAGTACTGCCAAGTCCGCAAGCCATAACATAATCGTTTACCCAAACTTGAACCTATCATGAATTAATTTATTTTACTTTTAGGACATTGTGTATACGCTTCTTGTATGAGTTATTGTTCATATTCGCGTTACATTCAGCACATGTAAATAAATGAATATTGTACATATAGAATGTTTGAATTTGTTTATACATGAACATTTTTGTTTGTCAAATTATTACAACTGAAGTGTGATGAAGTTATTTTAGTTACTCAAAAATAAAAATAATCAAATATTTAGAAGAATTTTTTTTGAATAAATTTTTATTCATTGATGTTTGGCTGAGATAACGTTGGAAACGACCATGTAGATATTTGTTTCATCCCAGTAATAGAAGTATAAAGAAAAATTAGAATCTTTGAATTTGCTAAGAATTAAAAAAACTTTGAACGCTGTATCATTGAGTTTTAAGAATTTACATAAATATATCGAAAGTCTTTCAAATCATACGAAACCTTTAGAAAATCATACAGTTGCTAAAATTCTATGAAATTGAAATAATTTAATATAGTTTAAAAAACCTAATTAATTTAGTTCATCAATTATTAAATATCTTCTTTCATTTTATTCGAATTGACTTAATAAAATTATATTAAAGTTTGTCCAATTCAATGAAATAACTTTTCTGAAAAATCTTTTAAGTTTTAAAAAAACTAATAATCAATCTATGGAAATCCTATACATCTTTAAAAGTACTGGAAAAAGTGACAACATTCAGTTTTCCCTAAAATCTATAAAATTACGAAAAAGAAGTCAAATTTTATTGCATGGAAATCTCAAAATCTATAAAGCAATACACAAAAATTCTAAAAATCCATCAAAGTTCTAAAGAATTTTTAAAATTTATATAGATACTAAAAATATGCGAGTAATAATGAGAATGTATTATTACTTAAAAAATATGAATATTGTTTTTTTTTATTCAAAAAACTTTTAATCACAGAGCATGAAATTACTGGAGCATAAAAAAACGCGATAAAATTCAGCTTTTCCTTAAATCTATCAAAATACTAAAAACCAGTCAAAATTGAAATTTTGTTGCATTAGAATGTCAAAATCTATAAAGCAATTTACGAAAGTTCTAAAAGTCTATGAAAATACTGGAGAATAAATTATAGAAATTTTTATCAATACTGAAAAACTGCGAGAAATAATGAGAATCTATTATTACTTAAAAACAAAGTATTTTAGTTTTTTTTTTCAATTCAAAAAACCTTCGATTGCAGCATAAAATTGAAAAAAAAAACAATTTAAAAATTTATGAAAATATAAAGAAATTCTGCTTATTTTACAAATAATGAAAAAATAAGTAAAAAAGGATGCGAAATACTTGAAATTTGCATAAAATATACTATGTACAAAAAAGTTAGTGAAAGCACTAGAAATTATGAAAATTTTTAATACTTTAGCAAAAAAATTAGTTTTTCATGGAGTGGTACATGAAAAAAATAAAAATTTTCCAATAATATCATTATTGACTACAAAATTGTAGGAAAAATATAATTTGCATTACGAAAATTCTATGAATCTGTGAAATATCTCAAATCTGTTCTCATAATCTTCGTTCCGAAAATCAATAAATACCTTATATGGTTTTTCAGAACTTTAATTACTGATATTTGATAATTCTTTAATAATATCAAAAAATCGATCAAGTTTTATAAATACCGAATTCTATGAAATATACCAAAACATCAGAAAAAATCTAAACTATGTTGACTCTAAAATAACAAGAATCGGTTCGAATGCCAAAAATCTACGATTATGAACTCAAAGAATGTGTAGCTTTAAAAATCTTAAATTGGAAAAAAATTGAAAAATCGTACTCTTATAACATGATCGTATAATGTAATACTATATTAAAGTTTATCGATTTTACAGTTACCAATATTTACTACTCCAATATTTTCGTCTTCAATGTAAGACATTGTGCAAGAAAATTTTGCAAAAATACATTAACTAATACTGAATGAACGTACATTAAAAAATTTTTTTTTAAAGATTCAACATACTTCGGGAAAAGTATATTATTGATAACTGAAAAATCAATAAATATTAATCTGATGTGTATGTCAACCCAGTCAAAAAAACTTCTTATAATGATCGTCAAAGATTGAAAATTATAAAATCACGGCCACGATATATTTTTCCGAAAAACCCTTTCAAAAATTATTTTAACATACACCCCTGTGTTCAAAATATTTACTTCCGAATTTTTAATATCGAACTATTTGCAATTAGTAGAAAGAAAACGTCATCAACGAAAATTCAGAATAAAAAAATTTGATTAGAAGTTCCATAGAATTTAGACTTTTTTTTTATTTGCGGAGTCCTGTAAAAAATACGAACGGAAAAGACTTCGTATATTATTTATTATAAAACCTGCACGAGTTTCTTCAAGATTTCGACACTATGACGTTGCGCTAATTTTCCGACCGGAGACGGCGAGTAGACTTTGAAATCTGGAACAGTTTAAAAGGATGATGCAATTCCATTGAGCAGTCAAGTGAGTTGAAATGGATATCCATAACAGAGATATTTGATACACTCGAAGAGTTTTCGAAAAAACTGTTCTTCGTATCTGTTTGATATTTTATGCAATGAGATTTGCGAACTATTGAGTATGATATTGCGATAAGAACGGAAAGTTCACTCGGAGTGGATGCAACGATTATGCAAATCGAAGGTAATCTTGGAGATTGAAGTGGTTCTTGGCTTTAATGGTGCATTTTTTACAACAATTTACGACATCGTTCTCCTCACCACGCTTCTTTCTCACGTCGTTAATCCCTTTGTTTCCCAGGACATTCGTATCATATCCTTGATAATTCAGTTTACCAAGTCACAGAAATTATAGTTTTACTTTCTTCGTCAAGAAAAAACACGTTGAGTAATCTTCTGAATCATACATGTGCCATGGAATTCTATTTCGTACGTATGGCTATAAATTCGCTAAGTAATTACCGAGCCATAAAAACATATGATTCCTCTCTTTAGTTTTCTATTTATTTACTAACGTAAATTTAAATTATTTACTACAACTTGAGACGATTTGCATATTACGGAAATTTGTAGTAGGCCAATAACGATTCAGAGGATTGGGTCGTAAAAACAAAAGAAAGGCAACCCACTCACGCCTACAAACATTACGATACAATGCCGTAATCGAACCCTTGATACGATCCGAGTCGCGCCAAGTGTCGTAACGTTTTTATCGCGCAGTATCATCTCCTCCGACGAAACGCAAGGGCTCTTTCTCCCACGACGCAAAAAAGGTAACTTCATCAAAATTCAAGGAAATGGAATGGAAGTTGAATTAGAAGTTCTTTCTGCGAAATATCTGCGATCTGCATTTCGAGAATACTTCCTTGTGGTGCAAGCCGACGTTTTTCGTGCGCCAGTGACTCCGGCCGAGATTAGTTTCGCTACGTGGTGTAGCGTGTGTAGTGATGACAGATTTCAAAATAGATATTTCAAAACAGATTTCAACAGATACATGGGAATTTGGATTTATTTTTTATAACTGTGTTCAATGAAAAAATGAATGATGCATGTGGCTTAGAAAAAATATATGTACTGTTTCATGACAACTGTAAGTATGAATTTTTTTGCAACAGTAGCTTATGTTTTTGTTGGTTCTACAAATATTTTTGCAATTCAATGGAATTTTATGTATAATAATTGTGGTTTGGTAACAAAAAAGTAAGCCAGTAGTGCTCAATAACTTCGCTCTGTCAGGTTGTATTTAAATAGTACATTTTTTTTCTGATACAGTAGGTACATTTTTTTCTGTGCAATAATTTGATGTTTACTTGATTATTGATCAAACCAGAATCAAAGTTCAGGAAAATGTTTGAAAATTGTAGTGAAAAAAGCTGCATTATATATAAAATTAGGTTTATAGTTAAAATCTATTTCATATTTTTGATTCCCGGTCATTTTCCCGAATCTAAGTTCCCGAACGGTCATTTCCCCGAATAACCATTTTCCCGAAATGCCATTATTCCGAACATATTATTTCCCGAATGGCCATTTTCTCGAAAGTATTTTTCCCCTAACGACAATTTTCCCGAAAGTATTATTTTCTGAATTTCGGTTGGAATTTAACTTTTATTTCAATTGTATACATTTATGAATTTCATAAGAAGAGTCTTCAATAAAAAGAGTCATGGTAAAAATTTCATAAGAAGAGTCATGCTAAAAA
>JAPYZL010191848.1:0-45283 GCA_030522825.1 Platygaster orseoliae | reverse complement strand
CTTTCCAACGGTATATAACTTTACGCTCTAACTTACCAGGGTGGAAAATGGCAACCCCAAAATGAAACTATGATCAACCTACGTGCCTCTCCCCTATGAATAATTTGACTATACACCATGAATTTTCGTAATGCATGTTTTTACATGAACAATATTTTCTCTTTATACATTAAATATTTTGTTTTACAAGTTAAAAAGCAACTTACAAAAGTTAAAATAATTTAAGTATCATTACACAGATATCAGATTCTCTGTAATAGTTAAGTAAAAATTACAATTCGTATAGTAATATTTGCATGTGTAAATTTTAAAATTTTCATAATAGTATGGTATAAACTGTCATTCATATTGTTATTAATACAATATTGTAAAAAGTGATATAATTATTGCAAGTTTTGCAATAATATTATAAAAATTACAAAAATAATGTAAAAATTGCAATGTTATTGTAAAAAGTAAGATAATGCAGTAATTTTTGCTAGATAATATAGTAATTTTTGCAACATTATACATATTGTAAATATTGTAGCAATAAATATATTTTGTTGTAAAAATTCCCTTACATATTTTGTTTATTACTATACATCCTGTACTTTTCACGATATCATGTTGTAATCCTTACTTATTTGGATTAATAATGAGCTGAAAGACAAAATAAAATACAAATATGAAAAAATTCGAAAATGTATGGTATAATTTACTATACGTAATGAATTTTCGACATCTATATTTTTGTATGTATAATATTTCCTCTTTATAAATGAAAACTCTTATTTTACAAGCTAAATAACAAATGATAAAAATTAATATATTATATTACGTGTTTCACTATATTCAAATATTAGTTTTTTTTTGTGATAGTAAAGTACAAATTACAATTTGTGTAGTACGATTTGCATGTGCAAAATTTTTCAATTTCCAAAATCGTATAGTAAAAACTGTCATACATATTATAATTTACACAATATTGTAATAAGCAAAATAATTATTCCAAGTTTTGCAATAATATTATGAAAATTACAATAATATTGGAATCTTTACTAATTTAGATTATTAATAAGCTGAATGACAAAATGAGATACAATATTGGAAAAATTTGAAAATGTATGGTATATTTTACTATACATATTACGTGTTTCACTATACACAATCATTTGATTATTTATAATAGTCAAGTTAAAATTACAATTTGTATAGTAAAATTTGCACGTGTAAATTTTAAAATTTTCAAAATCGTATAGTAAAAACTGTCATGCATATTGTAATTCACACAATACTGTGAAAAGTAAAATAATTATTGCAAGTTTGCAATAATATTATGAAAATTACAATAGTATTGGAATCTTCACTAATTTAGATTATTAATAAGCTGAATGGCGAAATGAGATACAATATTGGAAAAATGTAAAAATGTATGGTGTATTTTACTATACATATTACGTGCTTCACTATACACAAATATTTGATTATTTGTAATAGTCAAGTTAAATTTACAATTTGTATAGTAAAATTTCCATGTGTAAATTTAGAAATTTTTTAAATCATATAGTAAAAACTGTCATACATATTGTAATTCCCACAATACTGTAAAAAATAAAATAATTATTGAAAGTTTGCAATAATATTATGAAAATTTATTACAATAATATTGTAAAAACTGGAACATTTTGGTAAAGAGTACAATAACATTGTAATTTTTGCTAAATGTTATAGAAATTTTAGCAACAACATAATTATTGTAAATAATGTCAAATAATATTTACCAAAAAATATATTTTGTTGTGAAAATTCCTTTACCTATTAATTTTTTTACTATACATCTCGTACTCTTTACAATACTGTATTGTAATCCTTGCTTCCTTAGATTATTAATGAGCTGAATGACAAAATAAAATACAATACTGGAAAAATTCGAAAATGTATGGTAAAATGTACAATATCCAATGAATTGAGTTAAAGCATTACATTACATGTTTTACTATACACAAAAATATTAGATTCTTCGTGTCAGTAAAGAAAAAATTGCAATTCTTACAGTAATATTTGTACGTAGAAATTTCAAAATTTCCAGAATCCTCCAGCAAAAACTGTCATACAAATAATAATGCATACAATACTGTAATAATTTAAATAATTTTTCCAAATTTCACAATATATTCTAAAAATTCCAATAATACCGTTAAAACTGCCAAATATCTGTGAAAAAATTTAAGTATTTTTCACCTGCTCGGGCTCTTGGTTCTGCGGTAGCTCAATTTTAATGGCGTTGCGACGCGAGACTTGCGCGGGTACCCTTTGTATGACGGAAACGCGAGCGGGCGGGTCGAGCCTCGGCGTCTTGGGCGGCGTCGGGGGCCTTGGGAGCTCGATCTTCTCCGTGGTCCCGGGCAGCTGGGGCTCGGCCGAGGGCACCGGTGGACTAGCATACTCCTTGCGCTCGGCCCTTGTGAGCACGTGGCTCCTGCTGCCGTAGGGCACGTCGCCGCCGAGGATGCTGGAGATGAACCTCCGGGGTTGCCCGTAGCTCGAGGAGGGGCTCTTGGACGCCGGTGGCGGGGGCGAACTCGCGGGGCTCCCACCGCTGCGTAGAGACTCGGGCGACGTCGCCCGGTCGTCGTCCGACTTGTCCCTGTCTGCGATATCAAATGTTTTTCTTCAGGAAAACCGACTCAACAACGCCCCGGAAATGGCCTCGTTAACGATCTAACGGGCCTGCTGCTGAGTGTTTTTTCATTTTTATTTTTTTATTATTTGAGCGAGGGTCGAGGCGTGAGAAAAATAATGGGGATTCGTGTTAGGATTCTTTACTTTATTTGGTTTGCAGCATTTATTATGATAATTATTATATTTTACTGATATTTATTGTGTTTTTATCAGGTTCTTTAATTTAATTTAGTTTCTTAAATTTATAATACAGAATAATACAATTAATTTATAAAGTTCAAAATAATATGAAGGTAATATAAATAATACAAAATATAGAAATAATTTATGATGATAAATTCTAATACCAAAAACATATGACAATAAATGTATTATTTAATTTAGTTTGTTAAATTTATAATTTATAATACTCAAATTATAAAAATCAAGTTTAAAATGATATGAAGATAATATAAATAATATAAAACATAAAAATTATTATCAAAAATAAATTATAATAGAAAATATATATATCCATAAATTTATAATGCATCATATCAAAATGATAATAATAAAGTTAGAAATGATATTTCGAATTTTGAATTGACCCATATAAAAATTTTCAATTTCCATAAAATTTCTGACATTCCACGTAGGATAATCATAAGTTCTCCAATTTTATTTTCGAAAGCACTAAAAACCAATCGAGTATTTTCAAGAAGTAAAAGAAATTTTTTTGGAAAACCGCTTTTTTCCAATATTTAAAAATATCCACATTCATTTATCAAACTTTCGCGCAACTTTCCGTAATTAACTTTCTAGAAGTGATCAATACAATAAATGTGACCATCAGGCATGATAATAAAAATTCCAAGTTCCGTGTACTTCATTTCAAGATTTTCGACTTGTCAAATTGTTGATTGGAATTTTTCTGAAATCTATTGAAAATAAGAAAGCAATACGTATGACTCATTTTTAAAAAACAAAGAAAAAAAAAGTATGTATTCGATTTCCCAACTGTTGAAAAATGTGCTATGACCTGTATCTAGAACCCACAAAAATAACGGAAACGCTGTATCTCTATTTACTGTATCTCTGATAACTCTACACAATCGACGGGAAAACGTTTCTAGCGAACGAAAACCAACGGAAATAAGTCTACAATACTATATCTAGCAGCTTGAACGAGTTAGAATAATCAATTTTACCCGATATATTTGTTATTCAAATTTTTGTATCCAGTAATGAAGTTCATTTACATGGAAAATGAATTCCAGTTCGTAAAGTTTATGTAGTACAAATTATTCAGTTATATCAATTTTATATTAAATAATAGGTCATTTCAATTTTTTTCGCATCGAAAGTGATAAGGCACGTGTTTTTTCTTTTTGCTTGATTTTGAGTTCATTCGTCATGGGGCTTTTCCGAAAATTTGAAACATATTAATTTTTTTCAAAAATGCGATAATTTTGCTAAAAAATGACCGATTTTCGAAATTTTTTTTTATATTTAGGTTAAAGGATAAAAAATATGAAACATGATATTTTTGGGAAAAATTTCTTCATATCGTGATTTACGAAAAAAATTATAAACTTTTTACTTTAAAAATTTCAAATTACATCAGTTTTTAAGTGATATAGTGCAAATTATTCAGTAATTTTATGCTTTATTTATAAAAAATGCCATCATTTCGCTAAAAGTCGCTCAATCGTTATGATTTTTTTTCTGTAAACAGTTAAAGGTTCATGCTAGAAACAAAAATTTTTATGTCAAGTAAATCTGAATAAATTTATTTTCATGATCGTCTTTAGAACGTACAAAAAATTAATTTTTCATATCCACCAAGGATTAACATTTGAAAAAATGAGAAACGATAAATAACGTTTGTTAAATATCAATAATTATGAATTAATTTGATCACTAGGAATGCTAAAACAGTTTTTTTTATTTTTTCGTTTATTTTCATACGTTTTGAACTTTAGAGACATTATTAACTAAAGTAAAAAGAAATAAAAGGTTTAGTATTTTTTATTATAATAACTTATGATTGCGATATTTGACGTTTTACTATACTACATGGTAAAAATAAATATATTTATTGCTGAAAGTACTATAATATATTTATGAAAAATTAAAATAATATTGTAGATTTTCCTAGAATATAGTAATTTTTCAATTTTTTTTTTTTACAAATAACTAGGTTTTTTTTCTCATGGTAGATCTAATTTTCTCAGAATTTTTTAAAAATACTGGAAATCTATTTAATTAGAATTCTAGACCATCGAATTCTAAAAAAACGTATATAAAAACGAGGAGAAATGTTAGAAATCCCTAGGAATATTCTAATACAATGTAGAATCTTTTGAAAACTCCTAAAAGTATAAAAATATTCAAAATCTACATGCAGATCTAATATTTCATGGACATTTTCAAAAATATTATAAATCTTATGAAAAAAGAATTCTAGAACATCCAATTCTAGAAAACATAAATCTATAAAGAAACCAGAAATTCAAAATCGTCAAAAATTTAATACTTTAGCATCGAATTTTAGAAATCTGTAGAGTAAATCATAGAAATGCAAGAAATTTATAAAAATACTGAGAAAAACAACAAATTTGTATAAATATAATAAAATATGGAAATATGAGCAATTTTTTCGACCCAGTAATTGATAAAAGAAAACTAGAATTCAGGAAAATGTTGAAAACCTAAGAAACTTTGAATTCTTGAGCATCGAGCTCTATAAATTAAGACAGGAATTCTTAAAAACACTGAAAATTATTTCGAATTATAAAAAAACTCCGAAGAAATTGTAAAAGTATTCAAATTCTATGAAGAATTGTTTTCTGAGTAACCTGAACAAATACGAATTATCTTTAAAACATATAAAATCCAGTTAATGCAATTTTAAAAAAATGTGTATAAAAATCAATAGAAATAAGAGAAAACTATAAAAATTCTGTGAAACAATACGAAATCTTATAAGTATTTCAAAAAAGGACGATAATAATTAAAATCTCTGTACACCCAGAGAAAAATCTAGAAGTTTTTACTAAAAAATATAATAATGGGAGATTGAGATTAAATATAGTAAATTCTACGATATACAGCATTGTATTATTTAAAATATTCGTATTACAGTCATTGGCATATATTATAGTAGTAATATTCAAAATTATAAAAATGTAGAAATTATGATTATGTTCGATAATTTCCCATATCTTATTAATTGAGAACTGTTTTTAACTAAAGTAAAAAATACAATATTTTTAGTATTTTTTAATATACATGAACTTATATGATAAATTTAAATAATATTGTTGATTTTCCTAGAACACAGTAATTTCTCCAATATTTATAGTACAAATCGCTAGTTTTCTTTGACAGTGTACGATATTTGCTCATTTTTGAAATTTTTTTCTCAGTAAATTATGTTCAAATGATATCGTAATATAAATTAAATATTAAAATACAAGATTTGACAATAATTTATAATTTATTGATTTTAAATGCCTTACTTGATTCCAAACAAGCCACAAATATTTGAATAATCCTGAAATTTTAGCTTTTGTCAGAATTATGCTCAATCGCTTACTAAAAGAAAAATCTGGTACTTTTTACTAAAAAAAAATAGCTTTTATTCACAATTTGCTAAAAATCGGATATTTGGACGTGAATTTTCAGCGAACTGTGAATAAAATATCGTATTGCGAGTTTTGGAAATTGCTTCTTTTGATGAAACGATTACAACACTCGGCTTCGCCTCGGACTGCAACCTTTCGTTTCGCCAAAACAGGCATTTCGAAAACTCGCAATAATATACTATAGTATATCGAAATGAAATATGATAAATATTACAGTATTGTATTATTTAAAATATTCGTACTGTAGTCATTGGGATACAGTATAGTAGTTGTAGTAAAAATTATGATTATTTAAGGTAATTCCCCATATCTCGTAAATTGAGAACTAAAGTAAAAAATACTATATTATTAGTAGTTTTTCGTCAACTTGTATAATAAATGAAAATAATATTGTATCTTTCCCCAAAATATAGCAATTTCTCCAATATTTATAATAATAATAATTTATTCACACGAGTATATACCTCATTCTACAGACAATAATTAAAGTACCATGTCATCTCTAATTACAAACACAAACAATAAAAGAATAAAAGAAAAAGAAAAAAAAGAAAATAGTTATACTCCAAATCCCCAGCTCCGAAAATCGTTAAGTTTTTTCACCGAACCGACCCAAAATCAAGCCTCCCCTCGCCCCCATCGTAAACATGCTGCCACCAGCATTTCCCACATATCAAAGAACGTTTCTCCGATAAGCCAAACCGCCTTTATTTGCCTACACGCGTTCTTTATCTGTGGAAAGCTAATATACAATATATAAGAAGGAAGAAAAAAAAGTTTCCCGTCGTATGCAAATCGATTCTTGAATGTCGTTTCCGCTCGAGCGATGTCAAAGTCAAGAGACTGAACTTGGCGCGAAATTTTTTGCCGTCCATTTTATTGCGTCACCCGGGGATGCAACCAAAATGGCTGGTTTCGTTAGACAACCTTCGGCAACGGCATATAATACAGCGAGAAAACTCTTCTTAGCTGGGAGTCCTCGAGCTGGCCGATGCGTGCTATAAATACAAACTCGCCTCGTGACTCGAGTACCGAGCACCGAGAGGAAGGAGGAGGAACGGAGGATCGGCAAGGGTCGTGCTCGGCCAACGAAACAAGAGAGAACGGAATGAGAACCGGTATTTCTATACGAATAAACCGCTGGAATCGATAAGCCGCGGTGAAAAATATTTTTCCGAAACACCGAGTTCTTCTTCTTCTTTGAATAACAAATGCAGCGATTATCGCGTGAAAAATCGTGGATATTGTGTGGTGGACAGTGAGAAAAATTGATGCAATCGCTTTATCGAGGAGCAGATTTGGGCACGATAACTTTTTGTCACGTTTTTGGATAGCTAAAAAACTAAAAAACTATGGAAAATTTGTTGTAGGACCGTAAAAATTTTTCAGCAGGTGTATTTTTTGCACTTATTTTCAAAATTACAGTCAAAACATATGACTTGATTACAGCAGTTACAGTAAAAATTACGAGTTTCAGTTGATGTTGGGAAAGTTTTCGGTTTTTTCGTTTTTACTGGGAAAAATGTAGAAATTTTGCAACTTGGATAAATAGTCAGTTTTTTATTACAAGTTACTGAAAATTCAATTAGCATAACTAAAATTTTGAATTCTACTGAACTGAATATTTTGACTGATTATTTCGTGGAAAATCGTAGCTATTGTTTAGTGTACATTGAGAAAAATTGATTAAATTGCTTTAACGAGGATTTTTCAAGTAGGAGACAAAAAAGTTGATGTTGCAAGAACTTTTGTTTGCTCAGATTGAGAAATGAGATATTTTTAACTGAAAAAATCTGGAAATTGTTTGATTGAGATAAATAGTTAATTTTTTAGTAGGAACTAATAAAAATTTAATCGACACACTTAAAATTATTATTGATACCTATTTTAGTATATCTAAAGGAAATAGCAAATGGTTTTTTGTATTCCTCAAATTCTAAGATATTTCGAAATTCTTAATTTCACTAATCCAAAAATAACAGCAATACTGACTTCAAAAAAATTATAAATATAAAGGTTTAGTTTGGATAACTTAAAAATAGTAAATTTGAGAAATTGCTTAAATCCAGTGAATAATAATAATAAAAAAAAACTAAAACATATAAAAATGTTAAATATTCAAAAAACTTTTAACCCTGGAAAATATAATTCTAGAAATTTAGACTCAAATTCATTATTATACCAAAAAATATTTAGAATAATAAACTGAAAAAATACTGAAAGCATTAGAATTCTTTGAAAGAAATGTTTTTCGAAAAATCTGAACAAACAAGTACGATCGATAAAACTTGAAATTCTAGACCATCAAATTCTAAAAAAATATCTATAAAAATCTATAAAACGTTACGAAATCTTGTTAACATTTCAACAATACACAAAATCTATAATTTATTCAAAATCTGCGTAGATCTAAAATTTTGCCAGGCATTTTTGAAAATTCCGTAAAAATATGAAAATTAGAATTCTAGAAATCTATAAAGCAATTTGCGAAAAAATTCAAAATCCATTAAAATACCATAAACTCAAAAAACCGTTGTAAATTTTAATCTTTGGCATCGAATTTTAGAAATTTGTAAGAAGAATAATAGAAATACAAGAACAAGAACTCTATGAAAATACCAAAAAACATTATAAAATTGTATAAATAACATAAAATACGGAAATTTAGGAAATTCCTGAAATTTTCAATATATTTCTTTTAGGATTTCATGATTTTCAATCTTTGACGGTCTGATTTCGGTAATAAGATTTTTATAATGAATTATATTCATAGAAAATTCATAACAAATCAAAATATTTTTCATTAACTATATTCATGGAAAATGATTGATATCCATAGAAAATTCATAATAAATTTGAAAACATTCTAATAAATATTATCCATTGGAAAGAATTATTATCAATCGAAAATTCATTATAAAACAAAAAATATTCATAATTATAAATAATATTCAACAAAATAATTTTCATTGATTTCCAAGAAAATAATAAATATTCATGGAACGTTAATAATAAATTGAAAAATAATCTAATAGATAATATTCAAAGAAAACAATTTCCATACATTTCCAAGAAAAGAATATTCGTAGAAAATAATTATTACTCATAGAAAATTCATAATAAATTAAATAATATTCAAAAGAAATAATATTTATGGAGAATAATTGTCATAAATTTACAAAAAAATAGATGATATTCATAGAAAATTCATAATTAACCAAAATATTTATAATAAACTATATTCATACGAAATAATTAAAATCCACAGAAAAATGATAATTAATTAAAAAATTTTCTAATCAGTATAATATGTGACTTGGAATCAGGAAGTAGAGTTTGAGGGGAAAAGCCGTAAGGCCTACATTTACTCAGAGCGTGGAGGTAATATGAGCCTTACGGCTTTTCCTCTCAAACCCTATTTCCTGATTCCAAGTCACATATTTTGTATATAGTTATTATTTCTATAAAATTCATGATACATTGAAAAAAATTTATAATAAATTCATAATAAAGCAGGATACTTATAATTAAGAAAATTGATAATTATAATCAAAAAATATCCATAATATACAATATTCATTGAAAATATTTTTCATAGATTTCCAAAAAAAATAATATATTTATAAAAGAATTCATATTCATAAAAAAATTCATAATAAATTGAAAAATATTCATAAAAAATTATATTTATAAAAAATAATTTTCATAGATTTCCAAGAAAATCATTGATATTCATAAAAAATTCATAATAAATCAAACTATTTATGATTATTAATATTCACAGAAAATAATTCATATCCATCAAAAATTCATAATTAATCAAAAAATAGTCATATTAAATAATATTCAAAGAACACAATTTCCATACAATTTCCAAAAAAATAATATCGAGACAGATTCTTTCCAAAGACCCCTCCGAACATTTATTCTTTCCACGCCTCTTCAAAACAGTAAAAATCAACCGTTTCAAATTTATGCAGCAACACTCTAAAAGGTCAATCTTTTTTTAAGACGCAACAAAATTAAGGGTCGACTTGAAATTCAAAAAGTATCTTGAATCAAGTCCACTTTCAAATTTATTTTCAAACAAGCAAGTTCTAAACCAAGAGGATATGTCTTGAATCCAAAATGATTTACTCAAATTATGTTGAATCTTCTTAATCTAAGACTTGCTGCTTGAAATGAATTGCAAACTTAGACTAAATTTAAGATGATGTTTGAATTTCAAGACGTGCCTTGATTTTGTTGCATCTTAAAATAAGATTTATTTTTTATAGTGTTGCATTTATACAGAAAAATTTCTTCAACGATGGTTTTGAAAATTCATATAAAGTTTAACATTTCAGAGAGAAACAAAATTTACGATAAATAATGAACGAAAATTTCATCAATAAATGATTGCATTTATGAAATGACTGTTTCAGAAAAATTTATCGAATTCATCGAATCGTCTGCTTGAAATTGATTTTGAGAATGGACTAAATTTAAGATAATATTTGAATTTCCAAACATGCCTTGATTTTGTTGCATCTCAAAATAAGTTTTAATTTTTATAGTGAAGATTTGCCGAAATGAGAGCCTCTAACGAAATTCTCTTTCGTCACTGCATCAGCAGCACTTTCTCGAGGGACACCCGGAATCCAGGGCCGAGTTCAGCGAGTGTCGCAAGTACGTATCCCAGCCCATAATTGCCGTCGAAAATTCGGGTCAATGCCAGGTGGAATCGCGCTTGCCTTCGGCGCTTACTTTTGCGAGAGCTTCTCAATGTCGCGAGCGTTCACCGACCGTCGAGGAAAATATAAAGAAAAACCCGCGCTTCAGACTCTTCGGAGGGAAAATGAAAAGCCCCCGTGGGAAAAACGCGACGCGTGACGTCGCCGAGTAGCGGTACCGTGCGTGGGCTCGCGCGACAAGGTGACACGCCTCGCGATTCGCCCGAGGAATTCAACGCGTTTATTAACAAACAGGGGGAATTTTCCGTTTGGGGGGAGAAAATTAAAGGGGGACATTCGAATGAAGGGATGCAAAGTTTATAACATTTAATGTTCGAAACATCTGCATTAAACAACATATAAAACTTAAGACGTCCGATTTCGATTGGGTCCAATAGTATGTTATGTCCAGTAAATTATATGATGTCCAAAAAATATTATAAAAGGAAATTCTACCAAATTTGGAAAATATTGTTTACATATAACATGATTGAGATATGTTTGTGAATAACACATTTACAATAGTGTAAGCGAAACTTTAAAAAAACATGTAAAATGGGAAACTACAGAAATTTTTTTGATTAATGTAACAAAATGAAAAAAAAACTTAGAAAATGTAGTTCTTGGAAATTGTCGTAATTTTGAACAATTTTATAAATGAAATTCGTGGAAATTTTCTGAAACTCCAAATTTTAATTGAATTTTGATAATTATATAACATCTTTGTGCAAGGATCAACTTTTTATTTCAAAAAACTTTTAATCAATCAATCATCAAATTCGATAAATTAAAAATCAATTAAAATCAATTAATAAATTCTAGTTTTACAGAACAATGAAAATTTTAATAAATACCTAACATTTCTTAAATTTATATTATGTTCTAGATTATTTTTTAAATTTTAGACCGTATCTGTATGATGAAACATTCTTTGATATTTAAAAATGTAGTATATTACACGATTTCTGTAATTTTTCAAGATGAAAAAATTTTTCACAATGTACAAATTTTATTGACATTATCTGAAATTTAACAAACTATTCGAATTTTATAGAATTTACAAACAATCTGGAGAATTATTCCTATGATTTTTCATTTTCTCTTTATTTTAACGACAATAATCGAAAAAAGTTCATTAAAATTTCTGTATCTTATAATAATTTTTTGTAATTTTTTAATATTTCCAAATTTTAAAATTTTTTTCATGAAAAAAAAAACCATACAATGTACCAAAAAATATGATAATAATCACAATATACAAAATTGATATTGTCTACTTATAAAATTATCCACTATTTATAAAATTTATTGTTTTTTAAGTTTTTTCAAAATTTTGAAATTCTCAACATAATAAAAACCATTCAAAGATTGAAGTGTGACTAAAATAATAAGAAAATTTGGAAATTAAATTGATTTTTTCAATTTAATGCAAATTTTGAAAAACTTACAAATTGTAGTTCTTGGAAATTAGCGTAATATTTAACAATTTACGATATTTGTGGAATTTTTCTGAAACTCCAAATTTGAAGTGAATTTTTCTAATTATATAACATCTTTGTTCGAGGATAAATTTTTGATTTCAAAAAAGTTTATAATAATATGAAAATAAAATACCTAAAAATACCACGCAAAAATAAAAAAAATATTAAATTCTACTTTAACCGAACGATTAAAATTTTTAATACCTAACATTTCTTCAAATTATATTATAATCTAAATTATTTTTTAAATTTCTAAAAAATTCAGACTGTATCCGTTTGATGAAACATTTTGTGATATTTAAAAACGAAGTTTTTATTACATGTTTTTTGTAACTTTTTGGAATTAAAAATTTTTCACAATGTACAAAATTTATTTACATCATCTGAATTCCACAAATTATTCGAATTTTCAAGTATTTATAACAATCTGGAGAATTATTCCAATAATTTTTCATTTGCTTTATATTTTAACAATAATAATCGAAAAAAAATACATTCGAATTTCCGTAAATTATAATAATTTTTCCTAATTTTTCAATACTTCCAAGTTATTGAAATTTTTCCATAAAATTAAAAAAAAAACCATATACTTCCTCAAAAAATATGATAATAATCACAATATACCAAATTTATATTGTGTACTTATAAAATTATCCACTAATTATAAAATATTTAGTTTTTTAAGTTTTTTCAAAATTTCGAGATTCTAAACATAATAAAAACCATTCAAAGATTGAAATTAGACTAAAATATAATGAGAAAATTCAGACAATATATTTAATGGACATGAAAATCTTTGGATATTACTGTTTTAACATTGTGATGTTCTACTCTCCAATACTAATAACATCCAAAAATTTTTTACAGTTTTTCAAAATTTTCTCGCTTTACAAATATCTAAATCTCTTTTCTAATATTATTAAAAATGATATTTAAAAATGATACATTAGACTCGAAAAAAATGGTACATCATTTCCCAAATTCTATCATTTTATAAATAATGACAATAGTTTCTTAAATATTTTTTCAACACTTTTTACAATAAAAATTATAAGTTACGAAAATTTCCATGTAAATTTCATAGTTTTCTATGACAGCAACTGATTCCATCAAATTATTTTCAGTTGTTTCTACCTACAATTACCATAGGTAAATAGTGACAAATTGTAGTTGATTATTTTATTTTATATATGTAGTTTTTTCATTATTTTATTTTACATTTTATATTAAATTACATATTATATTTACATTAAATATATTATTATTAAATATTATATCTAATTCATTT
Organism: Platygaster orseoliae; assembly: GCA_030522825.1. NCBI lineage: Eukaryota > Metazoa > Arthropoda > Insecta > Hymenoptera > Platygastridae > Platygaster > Platygaster orseoliae. The sequence continues at coordinate 31,512 of JAPYZL010191848.1, read as the reverse complement.
ATTTTATTGATTTTATTATACTCATATTAACTTTATACAGGGTGATCCAAACTAAGTGGAACACCTGAAAAACGTAGATTCCTTATGAAAATCTAAGACTTTTTTCTTTTGCTATTTTTCAAAAAACTCAAAATTTAAACAGTTATTCAAGCCAAAAATTTTAATGATAAATGCCTTCTATCGACAAGTGGGGGTCAAATTCACAGACTAAACTTTTTCCAAATTTTCTTGACATTTTTTTGAGTAAAAAAGTCCTTTGCCACTTTTTACAAAACTCAAAATCAAAAAAGATATCCAAGTTGAAAGTTTCAACCAATCAGATTTCTCAGATTTCGAACTCGAATATCTTTCTTGATTTTGAGTTTTGTAAAAAGTGGCATAGGACTTTTTTACTCAGAAAAATGTAAAAAAAAATTCGGGAATAGTTTGGTCCGTGAATTGGATCCCCACTTGTCGATAGAGGGCATTTATTTTTAAAATTTTTGGCTTGAATAACTTTCTAAATTTTGAGTTCTTTGAAAAATGGCAAAGGAAAAAAAGTCTTAGATTTTCATAAGGAACCTATGTTTTTCGGGTGTTCCACTTAGTTTGGATCACCCTGTATTGTAGTATTTTATTTTATATATGTACTCGATTGGATTATTTGACTTTAAGATTATTTAGTGTGGATATTTCGTACTTTGGAAAAACTGGAATTTGGAACTTGAATGGTTTGGATGTCTTGTTCCCCAATCAGAATTTCGGGTTCGCATTATCATCAAGCATTCCTTATTCCACTAGCGAGTTACGTGCTTGCTAATCGGGGCTATACTTCCGGTATGTATGGTCTACAATCGTACGAGGCTCGCCGCGGTCAAGTCGAAAAGCGACGCATTGCATGGCTAATGCTGGGTGTAACTGGGTCTCAAGGGTTCTTTTCCCATTGAAGGAACTTGTTTTGTTAAGGAGCTGCCTCCTTGTATGCATGTACGATTGGTAAGAAAAAAAAACGATGGCAATGTGCCCATACTAGTTTTGAAAGTACTGTTTGAGCAGTTTTTGAACTTTGTTTTTTATTCAACGCCAGTGTGTGGTATGTGAAAATTATTCCTCGTTTTTCATAGTAATTTGTACTATAAATATTGGAAACAATAATAAGTATGTTAATAATCATATAATTTATAATAAATGAGTTATAGTAATTATAATTTAATTTTAATACCTACTTGAAAGTTTGAATACGTTTTCGAAAAGTTCTGGCCACGTTCGATGTTATTTTTCCGAAACTTTCTTCCAACGTTTTTTTTTCCAATGCATTAATGAAGGTTCAAATGATATTTTAAAATGAATTTTTTTTGTTTTTCAGTTTTAATGAAACGTTCATTAATTTGTTAAATTTATAATTCAAAATAAACTCAATTTATACAAACAAAAAAATACTCAAATTATGTCGGTATAGTCGAAGTTCTGAAATCAATGATTCCTATGTATTTTTGAAATACTTTAAAATGTTTTTATTTACTCTGTGTCCACTTGCGCGTGCAGTGTCAACAATTTTGGACTCAATTGTCAGTGGAATCTAGAAAAGTTTGTTCCTGGAAAGCATCTGTTTATCCAGATATGTGTGACTAATCCGATAGAGGAATAGATAATTCAAAATCTTGGTCAATCCAACGAATATTTAGTTACTTTCTATTGAAAATATCAAAAAAGTAACAGTACATTTCCAGTGTTTCAAAAATACAATTACGAAAAATCAAAATCGAGCTCTAAAGTTGAGTTACAAGTTTGAGAATTGATATTTGAAACTCTAGCAAGAGCTGGAAAAACTGAGAAATCGAATCATGAGTTTCAAAGTTGAAGATGACGTTGGATTAAAAACAAATTGGATGTTAGCATTATTTATGACTATTCATGCAAAAAGTTTGGTTGTTGTATTATGAATTTTTATTTTCATAGTTGTTGTTCACTGTGAAAATTTTCTATTCATGAATCAGTAATAAAATTATTATTATAACTAATTTCATAATTCATACAATAAGTTCATAAGTTGAAATCTGGACAATTAATTAAATTATAACATTTTTTTGGCTGCAATTAATCGTTTTTTAATAATTATTACTAATTTCATAACTTTTTCTTCAAAAACTGTGCTTAATGATTCAAGTAACATTTGCAGAATTTTTTAAAAGTTAAATCTGATTAGAATTCACAAAAAATTCCATTATTCATGAAAACGAAGATTTAGAAGTTATCAGAAAAAAGTTAGAATTTCGATTCACTGATAATAAAATGATGAATGTCAAGAACCTCTTGTACTAATAATTTCTACTTTTTGTTTAACTAGTGGCTTAATCAACCAAATGAAAAAAATTATAGCAGCCTACAATATTGGAAAAATTTAAGAATAGTACTTGAAAATTATTCGATATTCTCAAAATAGACTTTCATTGATTTCATAATTTTTTTTGGTCATATTATTTAGACGTTTTTTATATTTAGAATTTCACAGCTAGTTTGTTAAAAAAAATGTTTGATTACTTCAATAAAAATCATAAATAATTTTAAAAATAACGGTATTAGTAACTTTCAACTACTAAAATAGTTCAGATATCTATTTATTAGTAAAAACAAAACAAGGAAACACACAAATTTATAATTAACGTAACAAAATATTTTTCTAAATTCTGACAATTACAAAAAAAATTATATCTCTTGATTATTGTCGAATTTCATCCTCAAAAACTTTCGAGACTCAATCGAAATTTCCAGAAATGTGAAAGTTCCAATGCCCCAGAAATTCCAAACGTTCTTGAAAAAAACGAAGTCAGAAAAAAAATTTTGAATTCTATTTACACTCAAGATAAAGGTAAAAAACAATTAGAAACATAAAAAAATGAAAAAAAAAATATCTTATAACTATTAAAAAAATATGACAATATTTTACAAAAATCTGTTTCGTTGTTTCAGTATAAATATTGAGTTATTTTAGCAAAAATAATGATTGAAATAACTTTGAACTACTAAAATAGATCAAATTAGTTATTATTATCATTTTCGAATTTCATTCTGAAAAACTTCGAGACTTAATCGAAATTTCTAGAAAATGAAAAAAAAAAACATCTTCCAGCTAATGACAAAATTTCTCATATTTTTACAAAAATATGTTTCACTGTTTCAGTAAAAATATTAAGATAAAAATAATGATTATTAACTTTTTACTACTGAAATAGTTCGAATGATGATCATTATTTTCGAATTTCATCCAAACAAATATGAGAGCTGATCGAAATTTCTAGAAATTTGATTATATTCCTGCTTCTCTATTTTATAGAACTAAAGTAAAACCTCTAAGTTTCTCTCAAGTTTCTCAAGTTAAAAAAATATTTTCCAACCAATAGAAAAATGTGTCATATTTATACATAAACATGTTTAGTTGTTTCAGTAAAAATATTGAGTAATTCCAACAAAAGTAATGATTGAAATAATTTTTTTCTACTAAAATTAATCAAATTATTATTATTATTTTCGAATTTCATCCTGAAAAACTTCGAGACTTTTTCGAAATTTCTAGAAATTTGATGTACTCTATAAATCTATAAAAATACTCTAAATATCTATAAATTCATGACTTTTCGTCACGAAGAACATTGTGTTCAACATTTTTTTCGTCACCATTAAGTTTTCTGTTCGGACTGGAAAGTCCTAAAAAGAAGCTGGAGTTTTTTTTCTAAAAACCCATATATTCTTGTTTTTTGTTTAATTTTGAACGTTTGGAGCTTGAGGTACTTGAAATTAAGTTCTATTTCATTATATTCCTGCTTTTCTACACTGTAAAAAGTCAATCTTATTTTAAGATGCAACAAAATTAAGGGACGACTTGAAATGCAAAAAATATCTTGAATCAAGTCCATTTTCAAATTTATTTTCAAGCAAGCAAGTCTTAAATCAAGAGGATATGTCTTAAATCAAAAGGATATATTTTAAATCAAGAGGATATTTCTTAAATCAAGAGGATATAGCTTAAACTGAAAGGATATGTCTTAAATCAAGAGGATATCTCTTAAATCAAGAATGATTCACTCAAATTATGTTGAATTTTGAACATGGAATAAATTTTAGATAATATTTTTATTTCACAACGTGCCTTGATTTTGTTGCATCTTAAAATAAGATTCAATTTTTACAGTGTACTTCACAGAACTAAACTAAACTCTCTAAAAACCTAATTAGTTTTTTCTCAAGTTCGTACAGTGAATTTTTTTGAAAGAATACGCCAAGATAATGGAATTAATACCGAATCGACTAATTTTATGTACATAAACCTACAGAAAAGCACCCTCGATCATTCGCACAAGTCATCAACTTTTTCCACAACTTAACGGGCACCGCAAGAAATTTCGTCGTATCGAAACTAATCGCGGCGAAGGACCTGTTTGAAGCTTTAGCGGTACAAGGCTCGGAGAACTGGTCTTGGGCAGCAGGTTTTCTTTTCTCTCGGTGAAGTAACTCTCAAAGCGACGCGGATTCCCGAGCAAAAAGGGAGGAATAGGATGAAAGAGAATGCACGAGGCGTTCAAGTCTCCCAAGAAAAATCGAAAATTCATCGTTAATCTGCACGGAAATGATTTTCCGAAATTTTATAAAATAATTAAACACGATTTTTCGTTCCCACACACGTTTAAATTGAAAATAATGAGAAACATTGAATAATTAAAAAAAAATCAATAATTATGAATTAATTTAATTACTGAATTAAAGTTTTTATACAGGAAAATCGAAAAATCATCGCCAATCAGGACAGAGATCATTTTCCGAAATTTTATGAAACAAATGAAAATAATGACAAAGATTGAATAATATTTCGGAATCATCAATAATTACGAAATAATTCAATTGTTGAGTTGTAAGTCTCTCAAGAAAAATTTAAAACTCATCGTCAATCTGGGCAGAGATTATTTTCTCAAATTTTTTCATTTTTGTCGTGTTGTACCACAAGTTTCAAACGGTTATGAGATGAACGAAAATGAAAAAAAAAAATGATTTTTTAATTCCACCCATAATTAAAACTGAAAATAATGAGGAACATTGAAAAATATTCCTAAAACATAAATAATCTGAATTTGTTTCATTACCAAGTTAAAGTCTCTCAAGAAAAATCGAAAATTCATCGTCAATCTGGACACAGATCATTTTCCGAAATTTTTTCATTCCCTTCGTGATGTATCTCAAGCAAGTTCCAAACGTTAATGAAATAAGAAAATTATTTTTTCTTTACATACATGATTAAAATTGAAAATAATGAGAAACATTAAGCAATATTTGTCAAAAATCAATGATTATGAATTAATTTTATTACTAAGAATGTTTTTCTAGAACTCGAGAAACATTTTGTCGTAAGGTTTTTTTAGAATTAGACTTTATTTCATAAACTGGATGTTTGTAGGAGCCAAATAAACTTTTGTTGCTGCAACAATATTTTTTTCCAGTGCTCTAAATAAGACTCGAAATAAAATTTCAAATTGGATTGTCTAATTTTCGTAATCAGAGGTCATTAATTGAGGTTTTCATTCATATTCTTTCAATCCTAATTTATCTCAGTATTTTGTTTATTTATTTCTTTGAAAAAGTTTTTTATAAAAAGCTGCAGCTGGATCAAATTCAAGATGATTATTTCTAATACTTCCAATTAGAAAAAATTAATGAAAAATACCAATTGTGTTTCACCTTTAGTTCGACATTGTTTGCACAATTAAAATGAAGTTTTGAATGAAAATGCATTAGATTTTTCTTTTTATATTAGCAATTTTCAAAAATTTATGAAAACAAGTGTATGACTCTCAAATCAAATTCCAAAATTCAATCGCTGATTGGACTTATTTGATTATAAACTTCATTTACAGAACTACTAATTAGATTGTAATAATTTCACTTTTATTTTCATGAATTTATTGAACTCATTACTTTCTTCAGATTATACTTTATGACATGTTTAATTTTCATTGAACATTATTCGTAAAATTCGAATGAACATTGTTTACTAACATCCTTAAAAAAATTCTTTAGAGTCAAAAATAATTGGGGAAAAGTAACAATCAACACTCAGTTTTTTATAAACTTTCGGTCATTTATTGTTTGTAATTGTTGCTTTTCCACGATTATTTTAGGGTTTAGTAATTTTTAAATAACTCTACACTGGAACGACGTGTTTTTTAAATAATTTTTAATTTTCCAATCAAGAACTTCATACTCTAAAATTGGCGAAACTTCACTACAATATCCATAATAAATTTTGATTGGAATAGGTATCATTGAAAATTTCAGTGAATTTTCAGTCACTTTTATTAAAAAAAATTTTGGTAAGTTGCATCAATTTTTTTATTGCTAATATCGTTAGTTAATTAAAAAAAAATGTGACACGTGTTTTTTTGGTCATATCTCGAAAATTGACGTAAACACATTATTTTTAAAAATCTAGATAAGTAACGTCATTTGTGAAATTGAAAATTCACATATTCTTTAAAATAATCATTTTTGAAAGGAAGAAAAACATACGTATCGATTTTTTTGGAAAATAATCGATTTTTCTGATTAATCAATAATTATTTCCTCCATTTTTTCGGTTTTCAAACATAATTTTGGGACCTTTTCAAGAATTAAACTCAGGTTTCGCTCTATTTCAAAAAAAAACTCGTCAACCAAATTTTAAATTGAGTTTAATCCTTGAAAAGGGTCCAAAATGTTGGCACAATAAAAAATTTATGCTGTAAAATGTCATGGTGTCAATACTGTCAGTTGTGTAAATTTTTTAGTAATTTATTACTATAATAATGAAATTAAAAACTCATGGCATAAAATTTTCGAAATGTTATGCCATGATTAGAATCTTAGAATCTTTGATAGGATTTTTAATTAATCAAAATCGTAGAATGTTAAACAATTACATTTTTAACTAATTAGAATCTTGATGTAATGATGTCAATTGTTCACGATTTTATCAAGCACTGTATTTATTTTGCACATGTTTTACAAATTCATTACTATAAATATGAAATTAAAAATTTATGGCATAAAATTTCATGGCGTCAATTGTGCACATTTTTTATAAATGCATGACTATAATTATGAAATTGAAAAAAAATTGCATAAAGTTTCCAAGATCTTCAAATGTGTATTATAAAACGATGTTTATACATATATACTCCAATGTACGAATTCATAGAAATGTGCATAATTGATTTCTGTCTCTGCATTTGTTTCAAGCTGTAAAAATTGAATCTTATTTGAAGATGCAACAAAATCAAGGCACGTTTTGAAATTCAAATATTATCTAAAATTTAGTCCATGTTCAAAATTAATTTCAAGCAGATAAGTCTGAAATTATGAAGCTTCAAGATAATTTGAGTAAATCAGTCTTGATTTAAGACATATCGTCTTGATTTAAGACTTGCTTGCTTGAAAATAAATTTGTAAATGGACTTTATTCAAGGTATTTTTTGAATTTCAAGTCGTCCCTTAATTTTGTTGAATCTTAAAATGAGATTGACTTTTTGAAGTGTATAGATTGCTTGAAAACAAATTTGAACATAGACCGGGCTTAAGATACTATTTGATTTTCAAATCGTGCCTTAATTTTGTTGCATCTTAAAATAAGATTGACTTTTTAGAGTGCACCAAAAACCTAAACATTTTCAAAATGCTACTTTCTTCGTTTTTCTTGCACTCTAAAATTTCAATCTTATTTTAAGATGCTACAAATGCAAGGCATGACTTGAAATTGAAATATTACATGAAAATTGGATGTAAGTTTTCATTTTTTTTTCTTATGTGTCGAGTGAAGCATTGAATTTTATTTTGAGATAATTGACTGGATTCAAGATACTATTAGATTTTCAAGACGTGCCTTAGTTTTGTTGCATCTTAAAATAAGATTGACTTTCTAGTGTGCACTCTTGAAATTGAATGTTATTTTTAGATGCAACAAAATCAAGACACTACTTGAAATTCATAAATGATTCCTTTCTTCACTTTTCTCCACTCTGAAAATTGAACCTTATTTTAAGATGCAACAAAATCAAGTCACTACTTGAAATTCATCTATCACTCCAAATTCAAACGGCAAGTCTTAAATTAAGACGCTCTATAATAACTTAAGGAACTCATTCTTTCTTCAAGATTTTACTTTCTAAAAATACATTTTAACAAGAACTCAATTTAAGATAATAGTCAAATTCCAGGTCGTCCCTTAATTTAGTCGCATCTTAAACTAAGATCGACTTTTCAGACCGCAGTTCAAGACAGGCCCATCGCTGGCTCTTACGAAATCATCGCCAAAGTGCGATGTCCCCAACGAATTGATTCTTTCCATCTTGGTGGATTTCCTGCCCCTCTCGCCTCGAGGAGGAATAGCTCGAGGAGTCCTTCCTAAACCAGTTTTAGGATGAACTTGCCGGGACCACGCCTCCCTACTCGCTTTACCGTTGCTCGGGAATGCGCCCCCTGCCCGCGAAATAAAGCGGCCACGTCGATCATGGAAATAAAAAACGATCATCCCACCGCGAGAAGAAATATCCTTGGAGATTCCGCGCGAAAATTACCCTTTGTCTCGCGGAAAGTGCGTCACGGGGCAAAAATCCGCGACCTTCGGGGATGAAGAGAGAGGAAGGGAGGAGGGGGAGGAAGAAGAAAGTCCTGGTGTTGCGCGGTTTTCGTGGCTTCAAGGGCAGGTTCATCGTTACAGCTAACGAGCTGGGGCCCGATCCGTTTCAAAATGGACACCTGCGCGCGGGGTCAGGTGCCAGCACCTGCCGGTGCCCTTGGAGCGGCCAAGGTCGCGAAAGGTCAAAAAGGGCCCCTTCTGGGACACTCACATTGGTGTTTGTTGACGATGAGGCTGAGGGGCTCGGAGCTGGCCCCGAGGAGGGCCTCCTTGCCCCCGGCGTTCCCGAGGTGCTGGGCCTCCAGCAGCTTCAGCTGCTGCTGGTGCAGCCGGTTCTTGATGAGGAAGATCTTGGGCATCTTGTCCCGAGTTCAGGGCCTCTTTATAGCGTTACCAACCCGTTGGCGTCACCATCGGAGTACCACACGAGACTCCTTCTCACTCAACTCGGGGTTTTTTATATCCGGCTAGGTAATCCCTGTGTTCTCCACACTCGCGGCTTTTCCGGAAAAGCTGACGTTCGCGACGTAGACAACAGAGAGCACACGAGAATAATCCACGACTGAAGCGTCGTCCGGATCTCGGCCAGGACCTCGGGCCCCGACCGTGAGCGTGCCCCACTACCAACGGGCCTGGCTCCCGCCCCTTCTCCTGTCCCTCTTCTTCCCGTTTTTCCCCTCCCCTGTCCTCCTCTCTGCCCCTCTCCGGCCAGCGGACCATTGCCTTAAACCCTCCGACCGCGACGGCACACAGGCACATGTACGTGTACCTGATACGCGGTACTCACACACGGCGAAATGCATTCCCGCTGTCCTTCTTCAACGGGTTTCTATCCCTCTTCATCTTCCTGCAAGACTCGTCCTTTTTCGTTGCGTGTCCTTGTCCGCCGCACGAGGAGGGAGGAGGTGAGGAGGCCCTTGCAACCGACACCCGGGCCCCGAACCATTCTCTAGCTCGAGTGCACTAACGGAGAATTCTTCGTTGCTCGGGCGCTCAATTAGCGAGGATTCGCGATATACTCGACGGGACGGGTTTTCGAGGAGGTTTTCAGAGTTGATTCGGATGAATGGATTTTTTGAAGCCACAGAGATGTTTTCAATTGGAGAAATTGTCAGTTTTCCAATTGGATTTGTACTTGGAAATCCAACTTACTGATACTTATTGATGTTTCTCCTTACTGATAAATATCAGTAGTTACAAATTCGTGAGTTTACTAAAGATGTTAACTAAAGTACTAAAAAACAATGAACACGTATTCTTTCTTTTTCTGGTACACTGAAAATTGCTGGACATACAGAGGTTTTAAAAAATCACGTGATCTTGGCGTCACGTGATCTTGACGTCACGTGATCTTGACGTCACGTGATCTCCCACTCCAGATTCTTCAAACCTCTCTATCTCCAACAATTCTCAATAAATTCATAAATAAAAAAACACGTGTCAATTTTTTTCAGTCATCTAACAGAGTTTTATGAATTAAATAAAAACTTCTCGATTTCCCAGTCAAAATTTTTATTCCTTATTGTTTCTTTGTCGACGTTTCGACCCCGTTTTGAGCCCTTTTCAAGACCTATTCAGCAAGTATACATTTTTTTACAATAATTAAATAATCAATCGAATAAATCATCGTCAAATTTGATCATATTCCCTGTCTTTCTCCTTGGCGAATGTCCTTGTTTGCTGCACGGAAATGCAAGGTGTTGGGCCTTAGCAGTCTGGAGGCCCTTCTCGCAGAGACCGAGCCCGAAACAATTCTCGCAGCGCTCGGTGCACTAACGGAGAATTCTTCCAAGTTGTGTATGAGTGCGGTTCTTGATTGAGGAGATTCGTGATACGCCTGAGGATGTGCTTCAAGTATGATGCTTTCGTGGGCGGGTCGTAAGAGTTAATAAAAATTTTAGTAATATTTTCATGTTTTTATTTTTTTTAAAAGCAATAACAATAATTTGTCCAGGGATGATAGTCTGATGAAAATATTTATGAAAATTTGACTTTTTTCATTAGTAGTTCTATGTTTTGATGGTTGAATAAAACTTCATAACTTTAATAAATAATATATTTTACAGCTTTTATTATACAGGGCGTACCAAAGTCCCCGCGCCAAAAAGAAATCCAGTATTCCTTTTTTAAATTTCGAGTCGAAAAGTCCTTTGCCACTTTTCACAAGACTCAAAAATAAAAAAAGTATTCAACTTTGAAATTTAAACAATAAATGCGCTATTTTAACAAATGATGATAAAACCTCGGGACCAAACTATACCTAAATTTTATTCATGATTTTCTGAATCGAACAGTCCTTCGCCACTTTTCACAAAACTCAAAATCAAAAAAGATATTCGACTTTGAAATCTGAGAAATCTGATTGGTTAAAATTTTCAACTTGAATATTATCTTTTTTGATTTTGAGATTTGCGAAAAGTGGCAAAGGACATCATAAATGAACGATGATTTTCAAGATGAAAGGACATAAATAAATGAATGAGTATGTGTCATGATTAAAGACGTGTAATCATTTCCTGGTTCAGAAAAATGATTTTTTTATTTTATGTAAAATATTGTGATGACCTTAAATAATTTTTTTTCAAATTTTCGAGCTTTTTACTGGTTTCTTAAAATTTACTTGCAATACAAATTGTTAAGGATCTTTCATTCGCAATCAAATTATTGCGTCGCAAACAATTTGATAATAGTTTAAAAATTATTGCAAATTGAAAAACTCTAGATATAGCAATAATGTATATTAATAATGACATCGAAAAATTCTAGGCTTCAGTGAAAATGTCCCTTTTCTTTGAATTTAACTTTTTTTCACTTAATTGTACTCTTATGAGAATTCTCAACGTGCACTCCCAAATTAAGAAAAATTCAATCAAACTATAATTTTTTTATTACATTATTAACATTTATCATTTTTTTGTTATTATTGTATAATCATTTATTACAAATTTAAATTAACCTAATTCAAATAAATTAATTCAAAATTAATACTGAATTTCAATTTGAATTAAAATTATTTCTCAAAAAAAGATATAAATAAAATGGAATTCCAGAATCCCTTGTGACACTTCAAAATCTTAGTGAATTCAAAAATTTTTACTCGTTTGAAAAGTTTTTCGAGAATATTCAGAATTGGGTGAATTTAGTATTTCCTACAAACCATTTTTGGTATTTTGGTGTTCCTAAACTTTTTACTTATATTTCGATATGAACGTAAATCTTGGTTACTTTCTAAAAATATTACCCTGGAAAACACCAAATACCACTACGTATTATTCCAACTTTTGTGCAGTCTTCCAAGAATAATTCAAACATCTAATACGTTTATCATTTTTTCTCGAACGCGTTTCAAAATCAAGAAAAAAGCTTCAAGTGGCATTTCAGAATATTTTTTACATATTTTCAAAGAAAACATTCAGTTCATGTCAAAGAATATCCCAAAAGTCAAGTATTACAGAAAATTCAAAAGCCATCTCTCAAATATTATCAACAATTAAATAATTACGAATGACAAAGTTTTTTTTCTCAGTATATCTTTAAAATGGAAAAAAACCGTATTATGTACTCTTTTGAAAAAAAGTAGAACATGCTAATCTGGGTTAAAAATCCTCCCAAAAGCTTTCGTCGCCCTGCAAAAAATCCGTTGTAAAACTCGTCGTTGAAAGTTACGAAAGACTCCAGAGGTAAAAGAAAAAAAAACCAAAGGAGAATCAAATGTGATCGGTCACTTTCCGTAGCAATTGTATTCAAAAGTGAAACTCGGATTTTTATTCAAGGCTGTGCATTGTGTGGGCAAACAGGTACGTTATCAGAGGGATTTCGTCGATCAGAGGTGCGATCAGAAAAAAAGCGATTTTCCAAACTCTCGGGCAATCAGTTCAAACAAGGCTTAAAATCAACGCAAACACGGCGCGAGCAAATATTTCAAAAGTCGGGAGGATCACGAAGTAAGTACAGAACTGTCGAAATTCCCTCGCGAAACGGGTTTTCGGTCCTGAGAAACGAGAATTCGTAGCTGAATGAGAATTTTTTTAAATTCCTCCTGACGCAATGACATTTCTGTGATTAGAAAGTACGCGCTTTTTGAGTGTGCGTGGTCGAGAAGAAAGACTCGTTTTTCTTTATTCGGAGATTAAATTCCTTTTTGTAAGATATCGGGAATAAATTATCCACGAGATGATTTCTATTTGAGAGTTCATTCGAATTTTTTATTCCCAATTTAAGATATGGCAGATACAGGTATTCATTTAAAGGGGAATCATGAGATTATAAAAAATATAGAATCAACAGTTTTTGAACTTATGGTATTTTGTATTAATTTTTATAAACTTGTCTTGGAAGTTTTTTACGTAAACACGTTTGAAAACCAATATACAAAGTTCATGAAGAATAATAAACGCTCTTGAATTTTAATTAACCAGTTGATCGAATTTTTTGTACAATATACAATATACAAGTCTATTTATTTTGATATACTACTGACAGATTTTAATATGCGTTAATTGGAATTAAGGGGGTCTCTTTATCCAGAACCAAAAAAAGGTACTTTCTCCTCATTTTTTTTTTTGAAGCAGAAAATAAAAACGCAGGACAACGATTTTTCGTATATTTTTAGTTACACATTTCAAAAATAAAAAACAATTTTTTTTTATTTAAAAACAGCGAAAAATTTCGGAGTAATCGAATTTTTCTCGAAACCACATTTTTCAAAATTGCGTGCACGATTAAAAAAGAACCATTCAAGCTATTACTATAAACTTTTTTTTAATTGTTAGATAATTAAAATGCGCTTACAGTGAACCTCTTATTTACATCATACAACACTTATTTTTATTATTTATAACGCATTCTAAACAAAAGGAAAGGGCGAAAAATTCGATTTTTTCGAAAAGTGACTCAAAAAATCAATTTAAACATTTTTTCTTTACAATTTTTTAGGTTCACTATAAGCGCATGACTCTCCTGATTAAAAAAATATATTATGTGTGTGTTTCAAATGAAAACTTTGGATAATAGCGTGCACGCAAATTCACTTGTCCGTGGCGAGACGCTGCGCGAGATGTTCGATTACTCCGAAATTTTTCGTTATTTTCAAATACAAAAAATTGTTTTCAAAAGTTTAGATGTGTAACTAAAAATATACGAAAAATCGTTGTCCTGCGTTTTTATTTTCTGCTTAAAAAAAAAATTAGGAAAAAGTACCTTTTTTCTTGGTTCTAGATAAGGAGACCCCCTTAATAGATGAGTTAATTAGTCTGAGTTTAATACACGTGTTTATTATTTTTAATGTAAATACCATACATGAATATTTATTGAAATTAAAGACATTTTGAACAGTATACTTTAAATTCTATGAATTCTATGAACTTGATTTTTGGAGTTTTCCTATTTTATTATATGGAATTTAATGATAATTGATAATCATTATTATTGCATGTTATTAATATTGAATTTATTGCAAAATTAAATATTTTCGTTTTTTATTTCATGTATTTAAAATTCGTTTGTAAATTCTGAAAATTTCTAATTATGAATTGAATTATTTCTTTGATGATTTAACTAATTGTTTACATATTCATCTTGTGATTTCGGAAAGTTTTCATTTCAATGTGAGCAATGGCAGAATTGAAATTATATTCATATTCATACATAAATTATAAATTATATTCATATTCATTCATAAGTTATAAAGTATATTCATATTCATTAAAAAAAGGGGGGGGGGTTATAAAAAATATAGAATCGAAAGTTTTTAAACTTATGGTACTTTAAATTCTATGAATTGTATGAACTTTGATTTTTGGAGTTTTCCTATTTTTTAAGATGCAATTGAATGATAATTTATTATTATAAATATTGCATTTAATTATTATTATTATTGCATTAATATTGAATTTATAGCAGAATTCAATATTTTTGATTTTTATTTCATGTATTTAGATTGCGTTAGTAAATTCTGAAAAATTCTACTTATTAATTTAATTACTTCTTTGATGATTTTACTGATTGTTTACATACTCATCTTGTGATTTCGGAAATTTTTCATTTCAATGTTAGCAATATCAGAATTGAAATTATATTCATATCCATTCATAAATCATAAATTTTCTATTGATATATATAACAAATAATATTCAATAATTCATAAACTATAAATTATATTCATATTCATTTAAAAGGGGAGGAGGGGGTTTTATAAAAAATATAGAATTGAAAGTTTTTAAACTTATGGTACTTTAAATTCTATAAATTCTAAGAACTTCATTTTTGGAGTTTTCCTTTTTATTACGTGGAATAATATTTTAGAATCCAATATTTTTGTTTCCTTTGTCATGTATTTTGAATTCGTTCGTAGATTCTGAAAATTTCTTTCTATTAATTTAATCAATTCTTCGATGATTTTATTGATTGATTTCATGTTTTTACATGTCAGTAATTTTTTGAATATATAATAGAAAATGCCAGAAGTATTTAAATTTTCTTGAAAAATATTGCTATGAATTGCTATGACTTTTATGTAGAATTGGAAACATAGTTTTTATCTAGGTATTATAATATTTGGATATGCTATCGTTCGATTACACCTCACAAAAGTTCGTTGAATCTTACTGCAATTCTTTCTTTTTCGTCAAAAAAATTCTACGGATAATAATTTTATTGATAATGGTGAAATATACGAATCCAAAAAAAAATTTTTTACATTCCTGTTGAATTAGATACTGTCATAGATATTATAGTCATAGAATTTTACAGTGATTTCTTATAATAGTTAGTCTTTGATCACTTGAAATCACATTGCGTTTTTGCCTTACTTTAATAAAGAACAATTTTATAACGAAGTGTCTCAGATAATAGTTCCTCTCATGGATTTTCCAGCCATATTCTTCTTCAAAAGATTCTTCATCTTCTGTTGCGTCGCCCCTTCTGCAAAATCTTCTTGAAATTCAATGTAATATGATTTCAGTGGTTGATAAAAAAAATTAACATAAAAAGATAATCTTCAATGCATCTATATAGATGTGCCGTGACCGTAATTAAATTTGCGTCATAAAATTTACGGTCATGTGACATCTCTAGTTTGGACAAACAAATTCAAGTATGTCAGCCAAGTAGTTTTGTTGACAGTCGTAAAGCGTGAAGCCGCATTTCTTTGGCAAAGAGGCCGATACATCTATGCACGCAATGGATTCTGCGGAGCTCGATCCTTTCTATACTTACTTGCGATGAGGGAACTAACAAGGTTACGTGTGCGCCTAACGTTGTGCAGATGTGGGTTACGTCGCCGAGCGGTGTATGCGCATCACACAGCGGGCGCGAACTACGTAATTTCGCGTCCGCGCCATGTTTATGAATAGCGCAAACTTTTTTATTCACGTCGCGCCAAAGACGTGACGAAAAGTTCGTTGGCCCCCGCGCCAATTTCCAATTCATTTCCTTGCGAGTATCACTTGGATTTCGGGCCCCGATTTGGGCACGCCGAGCCATGGAATTTTATTGTCATCACCGGGTCGCTAAACCCGAGCACCAATTTTTATTTGTATTTTTATTTCATTTGGAAGTATTTTCGAAAAAAATTTATAGTTTTAAGTACGTTCAGAAATTCAAGTAAAATTCATTAATATTTCTTGTAAAAATACAAAATATTTATCAAAATGAATAATATATATGAAAATTCGAAAAGACAGAGCATGAAAATAGTATATTTCTTCACTAGTGTGAAAAAAAGTTTTTTAATGAATTATCTAACCTAACCTAACCAACATAACACAAAGCATATCAAGGCATGTCAAGACACTTTGTAAGACACATGTTGAGGCACTATTTAAGACACTGTTAGAACAGTGTTCAAGACAGTTGTAAGGCAGTGTTCAAGATAGTTGTAAGACACATGTCAAGGAACGTTAGACACTGTTCAAAACACATGTCAAGACACTGTGTAAGACACATATTAAGGCGCTATTTAAGATACTGTTAAGACACTTTTCAAAACAGTTGTAAGATATTGTTAAGACAGTGTTCAAGACAGCTGTAAGACACTGTTCAAGACACCTTGTAAGACACTCTTAAGTTCTAAACGAGTTAAAAAAAATGTTCCAACTAGTCAAGGACTATATTTTATTCAACAATGTGTGGAAAAGTGGCCTTTTCTGCACGGCGTTGAATAAAAAAAACTATTACCAAAATAAATAGAAATTATCAAAAATGTCATTACTGAAATCTAAAGAGCTTATCTAATCAAATTTGAACGATATTCGGAATTCTTAATTTTACCAACCCAAGAATAAAAATAATTCTAGTTTCAGAAAATTATTCTTGAACAAAATTGTAACTGTAAATTTTTAGCTAGAATAACGTAGAAAAAAAATTGGACAATTATTTATACTCAGCGATTAATAAAGAGAAAAGCAAGAGTTGCTAAATAAAATTTGAAAAATCTAAAAAACCTTGAACGGATATCGATCTCTGCAAATCTACAGAGAAATTCAAAAATTTGAAAGATAATTTTTCGATTCATACAAATATTGAAAAAAATAGTAATAAGTGTAAAATAAATAGAATTTTATGAAAAAACTATTTTCTAAAAAATTTGAACGAATACTTAAGATTCACGAAATATTGAATTGTAAAGCATCAAATTCTGAAAAACATAAATAGAAATTTATGGAAATTAGAAATTCTATTTATTCATAACAATTCCTAAACACAAAAAAGACTTATAAAATACTTAAAATCTATGGAAACTTTTTTAGAACATCGAATTCTCGAAATATATTTAGCAATCTAGAAAAATACAAGAAATATATAAAAATATTGCAAAATTTATCAATATTTCATCAATACTTAACCAAAAATCCGATAAATATTATAAATCTATGTCAATATTATGAACTACATACAAGCACTAGATAATTTTTTCAGTTGTATAAAAACACATAAAAAAAAGAAAAATAATATTGAAAATCTATATAAAAAAGATACTATTTTCTGAAGAATTAATAAATATAATTATAATCGTTGACGTTTTCAATACTATAGTATCAAATTCAATAAATCTATAAAGCTATCTATAAAAATACTACCAATCTAGAAAAATAGTAAGAAACACGAAAATTCTAAAAATTTACGAATTACCTCTACTATGTAGTTGTAATTTTATTCTCAGCCTAAAAAAATATTTTAATTCCTATGACTATTATTCCTGAAGCATTTAATTCTAAAAAGCAATTTATAAATCCATTTTTCAATATTACCTCAAGGTATATAAATATACCGAATAATTATTGTGACATATAAAAATTGTTATTGAAAAAAATCTAAATCTCTGTGATATGAAAATCACAAGAATCAAATTACATAACATTCAATATATATATACTTAATGAAAAATGTGTGACTTTGGACTCCAAAAGTTGCATAAATTTGAAATCTCAAAGGAAATTTTTTTTTTCGAAAAACCCCTCCTGAACATTTTTTCTGCCTACGTCTCTAATTTCCAGCAAAGTTTTTATACTAGTAGTTTAAAAGATTTTAAACGAAAGATTTTTTGGCATTTGGAAATTCATGAATTTTTTGCAAAGATTTTAGGTTTTTTACAAATTTTACGACTTGCATGCTTTTTATTATTTTCATGTACTTATTAAATATTATAAAATTACCAGATATGCAAAATTTGGGGACTTGCATCGTCGAAGATGATCACCAATATTTCTTGTAGATTCTATCAAGTTGTGGAAAGTTATTTGAACAGTGATAAAATCTGATAAAAAATGATACGATTCCCACACGTTCTCTTAATCACGTTGGAGTAAATGTGCTCATCCTGCCTTGACCTCGACGCGATAACTTTATATTACAGTTATGATTTCGTAAACTTATGAAATCGGAAGTAAACTCTTTTCTGTTATGGAAATTTTTGAGTTATTGTTCTTTTTTTGTCATGGTGCAATTTCACAAAATATTCGAATATTGATATTATTTATTATGTGTTAAAATAAATTTTAAATATATCATTATAGTGATATTTTAACTGAAATAACACGAAAAAACTACATAAATTATTTAATTAATAAAAAACATCATTTTCAAGAATAAATAACAATGATTTATGATTAACGAGAAAACTACGTAAAATAGAAAATAAACGTACATATGTTTATTTTGACTAATTTAAAAGAAAAACATCTGCAGGAAACACAAATTGTACCGCAATTTTCGCGCAGAAAAACACTGAGAAAAAAAACAAATCCACAACAGGAAACATGCAAGAAACTTTATTCCATTATGCGAAGTACGCATTATTTCTTTATTCTAGAATAAGACGCGGACACGGTATTTCCGTATACTGTTTCAGACTAGAAATGATCATTTGATTCAAAAATAAAATGATTCAGAAGAATTAAACTTGTAACAGGAAAGTTAAATAAAAAAAGTTATACTTTTCGCTTTTTTTTTACAGTTACAGTCGTATTCAAAGACAAAAAAATTCTAAAAACTGTCAAGTTTATTTGCATGTAACATAACAGTTACATAACAGTTATCAGCAAAAACAAAAAAATAAAAAACCAATATAGAATGCAAATAGAATAGAAAAAAAGGGAAAACAGTTACGTAACAGTTACGTGACAGTTATTAGCAAAAACAAAAACATAAAAAACCAATATAGAATGGAAATAGAATAGAAAAAAAAGAATAGAAAGGAAAAAGAGAAAAAAACTGAAAAAAAAAACGCCCGCAAGTGGGCGACGAATTCGATCCCATTCTTTACAAGGTACTTTGTTCTCCATCATTCTAATGGGGGAGGGACGGAAAAGCAGGTAGAAGAGGGCTGACGCGGGGAAAGAAGAGGAATCAGGTGCTTATTTATCGTCGGCTCGGGAATCTAGGCATGTCGACGTCCTTTCGTGAATAGCTTCAAGCCAGATGTCCTGATATACGAGACAGCCAAGAGGAGGCGTCCCTAGAACATCAGAAAAGAAATAAAATTGAAAAAAATTAAACGACAGTACTCTCGATTTAAATTCATAGAAAACTACTAATTATTAGTGCAATTGCACTAGTTAAAAAAGTGAATTTACGATAATTTTTGAATTTCAAGACGGATCTTAACTTTGTTGCATTTTAAAATAAGATTCAATTTTTAGTGTTGAATACACTTCTATCACTGCAACGTAAGTATATTCATACAGTGGAGAGGGGGTAAAAGTGGAAAGGGGAGATGGGTCGTTGTTGTTTTTAAATGGTTATGAGAGCAAAGCACTGGTGCGAAGTAAGTAGTTTAGCGAGAAAAAGGGAAGCCTACTTTCTCCATCTTTTCATGTGCGCCGATTCTTGAAAGACAGCGACCTCGACCACGACGCGCAACGATTACGTCGACTGTTATCTAAGAACGTTACCGATGAAAGTTCTCATCATGGGTATCAGCTCGCGAATCTTTGGGAAAATTCGTGAGACGAACGAGAACGGTAAATGGAGCTTGTACTGTAAAAATGGAATCTTATTTTAAGATGCAACAACATTAAGGGATGACTTGAAATTCAAATGGTATCTTGAATTCAGTCCATTTTCAAGTTCATTTTTAGGCAAGTCTTAAATCAAGATATGTCTTAAATGAAGTATGATTTACTTAAATTATGTTGAACGTTCGTAGTTTAAGACTTGCCTGTATGAAATTAATTGTGAACATAGACTGAATTTAAGGTAATATTTGAATTTCAGGACGTGCCTTGATTTTGTTGCAGCTTGAAATAAGGTTGGCTTTTTTAGGTGTGGGGAGTTGCTGACATTTTTTGGAATGCATCGTGGCATTTTTCGAGAAGGCAGAAGGTCACGTAATGGCCATTAGTCGGGCCACCTATAGAGATTTTGGTTTGGTTTTTAGGGTGGTCCTTGGAAATTTTGGGTTCGGATGCCTTTCCGGAATAATTAGGGATAGTTGGACGAAGAATCTGGGAAAAAGAGGAACGTTTTTAAGTTTCTTTTTTCTGTGCTAGTTCTTGGATGTACACAAAAATCATGGAATATGTTTGTGAACGAGAATAAATAGGAAAACATGAATTTTTGGTGATTTTGAAAAACCTGCAGATGAAAGTCGTTCAAAAATGTAATTTTTAGAAAGAGGGAATTCAAGGTAATGAATAGACGCGATTTTGAAAATAATGTAGATATTTATTTGAATTTTCTTAAATTCTTTTTGACTCGAATCATATGAGATTCATAAAAAAATTTATTTTTATTAGATTCTTGGAAGTAGGAAATTTGTATGATAGAAAAATATTAATTTTTGGTGATTTTGAAAAATCTACGATTGAAACTCTTTCAAAAATTAAAGTTTTGAAAGAGGGAATCCAAAGCAATAAATGTATGTGATTTTGAAATTAATGTAGATATTTATTTCAATTTCCGTAAATTGTTTTCGACTTAAGTCATACGAGTTTCATGTAACAACTTATTTATATTGGATTCTTGGAAGTAGTGAATTAGTAAATTTTCCTATAATGGAAAAGGTTACATTTTCGAAATTAGTATACTCAAATTTTTTGACGGTAGTGTATATGAGAAATGTTTCTGTCTGGATTGAAAAATCTATGTAACTTTTAAACTCTGAAATTCATAAATTGAAAAATCTTAATAAGGAAACCAGACAGTTACGACTGGTTACGACTCACGACAGATTTCTAGAATTCGATGCTAAAGTATTGAAATTTACAACGATTTAGAGTTTCTGGTATTTTAATGGATTTAACATTTTTTTGTATAATGCTCTATAGATTTCAACAGTTTTGAGTTTTCGGGATTTTGATGGATTTTTAATTTTTTTGTAAATTCCCTCATAGATTTTGAGTTTCTAGTACTTTTATGGATTTTTAATTTTTTTGCGAATTGCTTTCTAGATTTCTAGAATTCGATAAAAAGTATTAAAATTCAAAACAATTTTGAGTTTCCAGTACTTGTAAAAATTTGTAAATTTTTTGTAAATTCCTTTATAGATTTCTACAATTCGATGCTCAAGTATTAAATTTTACATTAATTTTGATTTTCCAGTATTTTGATGGATATACAAATTTTTTGTAAATTGCCCTATAGATTTCTAGAACTCAATGCTTAGTATTGAAATTGGCAACAATTTTGAGTTTCTGTTATTTTTATAGATTAAATAACTTTTTTTCTTAATATTATTCATTTTCAAAATATTTGTTATTAATTAAAATATTCATCGATTTTAATTTCAAAGTCCTTACCTTATTTTAAATATTTGAAATTCTAAGAAATTTCAATGTGCCTTTTTCGGTATTCGAAGACACTTTTTAATGTCCAAAACACTTTTTAAGGTGTTTTATTGAAATTCTAAGACACTTTCGAAATCACTCTTTGAGTGAGAAATAAAACAATTTAAAACAATAATCCTCGAAGTGTCTATTTTGAAATTGAAAGACCTTTTAAAGTATCTTTTCCGGAATTCTCAGAAATTTTCAAGTGTATAAGGAACTTCTTGAACTGTCTTTTTCGAAGTTCCAAGATATTCAGAAATGCCTAAGACACTTCTTCAAATGTCTTATTTGAAATTCTAAGACACTCGAAAGTGTCTTGTTCGAAATGCTAAGACACTATCGAATGTCAACACAATTCTTGAAGTGCCTCATTGGATATTCTAAAACACTTTTATGTTTTTTATACCGAAATATAAGACACTTTTTAATGTTCAAAACACTTCTAAAGGTGTTTTAATAAAATTCTAAGACACTTTCAAACGTCTGACACACTAATTCTTAAAGTGATTTATTACTGATTAGTAGACACTTCTTGAAGTGTCTTATTAAAACTAATGACCTTCTGAAGAATATTTTCTGGAATTGTAAGACACTATTCAAAGTGTCTTTGAAAATTCAAATATATTTAGACATTTCTAAGATACTTTACAAAATGTCTTACTCGAAGTTCTAAGACACTCAGAAGCGTCTCATTCGGAATTTTAAGGCACTATCGAATCTCTGAGATACTTCGTAAAGTCTCTTATTTGAAACTTTAAGACACTCTAATGTGTCTTATTCGGAATTTCAAAACACTTTTAAACGTTTAAGACACTATTCGAGGTGTTTTATTCAAATTCGAAAACACTTTTAAACGTCTAAGACAGTACTTGAAGTGATTTACAAAAAATTTGAAGACTATCCTTGAAATCTTATTTTGAATTTCAAGTTCTTGGGAAGTATCTTTTCTGGAATTCTACTACACTTTCAAGTGTCTAAGACACTTTTTAAAATATTTTTTATAAATTTTAAAGATATTTCGAATTTCCAAGACACTTCTCGAAGTATCTTATTTGAAATTATAAGACACTCCAATGTGTCTTATTCGTCAGAATTCTGAGACACTTTTGAATGTTCAAAACACTTTTGAAGGTGTTTTAAGAAAATTCTAAGACACTTTCAAACGTCTGACACACTAATTCTAAAAGTGATTTATTATAAATTTGTAGACACTTCTTGAAGTGTCTTATTAAAATTCAAAGACCTTCTGAAGGATCTTTTCTGGAACTGTAAGACACTTTAAAGTGTCTTTGAAAATCCAAAGATGTTCAGACATTTCTAAGACACTTTACAAAATGTCTTACTCGAAGTTCTAAGACACTCAGAAGCGTCTCATTCGGAATTTGAAGACACTCTCAAATCTCTGAGAGCCTTTGTAAAGTCTCTTATTCGAAATCATAAGTCACTCCAATGTGTCTTATTCGGAATTTCAAAACACTTTTAAACGTTTAAGACACTATTCGAGGTGTTTTATTCAAATTCGAAAACACTTTTAAACGTCTCAGACACTACTTGAAGTGATGTATAAAAAATTTAAAGACAATCCTTGAAGTCTTATTTTGAATTTAGAGTCCTTGAAAAGTATCTTTACTGGAACTCTAATACACTGTCAAGTGTCTAATACACTTTTTAACGTGTTTTTTATAAATTTTCAAGATATCTTGAATTTCCAAAACACTTCTCTAAGTATCTTATTTCAACCTCGAAGACACTCCAATGCGTCCTATTTGAAATTCTAAGACATTTTTTAATATTAAAAACATTATCCAAAATGAATCTCATCGATTTTTCTTAAAGATAATTTCATTTAGGGGGGAAGGGGCATTTCCTCCATCGCTACGCCACTGGGCAAACGTTACTATTTATGAGGTTGTGACAACTGTATTGTTTTTTCCATGTGGGATTAAATCAGTGCGAGATATACGTGCATCTTTGAGTGATCGGGAAACGTAAAATTCCCAGGATCTCTCGGCGTGTTGGAAACTGTGTGTCGGCGACGCGAAAGGTGGCTGCTGTAGCTTACGAAACCGTTCGTAATCATGTACCAAAGTCAAGGACATGGCTTACGCAATGCTTCGTCATGCAAAGCCAAGTTTTTAATATTATTTCGCGGCGTAATTATGCCGCAGTCGATACCGATAAAAATCGAAAGATCTGTCCGTTAATTAACTACCGAACAGTTACGGCTGTTTTTTCCAGCGCGCCATTAGACTAGCAAATAAAAATTATGCGTTTGGTGGATCGTGATTTTTTACGCCGCACGTGGAAAATAAGTTGAATTTTTTTTTACTTATGAAAGTATGAAAATTAGTTATTAAAATCCCTGAAAATTAATGAATAAAAATAACAAGTTGATTTGTTGATGAAATATATGTGGAATTTGTGGTTAGGTGAGAAAGAGTATCAAATATGCGAGTTCAACGAGCTATTTCTCGTATTTTATGATGTGTCATAATGCAAACTGTGGATTTCGAGCTCTCACAGCGGGCATTAATCCTAGTCAGACCGTTCGTTCTTGAGTTTCGGTTTTTCAACTTCGTGTTATTCAACTTTCAACTTTGAACAATCAAAATACAACTCTTAAATTTCTGTTTATTTATGTCAGTATGAAAAATTCTTGCTGTGAGGGCTAAAAACTACAAATTTTCGGCAAGGTGGAACATTACAATTTTTTGTACTATCAAATGCTCAAGAATTGAGAGGAAATTCAAATTTATTGCACTGTGAATGTTGAAAAAATTTTTGGCTGTTGATACAGTTTTTATTTTTATTATTGTATTCATTGTACCAAAATTTAATTTAAATTATCGATGATTTAAAAATTTTTGTGGCAAATATTTGATTGACTTTTTTTTTGTTTAACTTTTTCCTTCATTTTTTCTGCTTGAGTTTATAAATCGAAGGATAAAATTAAATTACAGAACTATTTTGACGTGAAAAATAATGTTCCTTACCAAATCCATTTTCTAAATCCGTTTCAGAAATCGAAACCGATAATTTTCAAATTTATCACGTCAAAACTTTATTCTGAATCACAAACACTTGACGCATGATTAAGTCGCAAACACTTCGATCGTAATGCAGCAGACGTTGCATTACGTAATTGAGGAAAAAAAACAACGGTAACGCGGAGATTTTTCCGATCAATATTCAGATTCATTCTTGATTCACGAACGGAAACTTGACGTGAATAAATTTTTTGTTTGTTTACTTCGATTTTATCCTTTGCGGAAAAAAACATGTGTTGAGATAACGAAAAAATCATATAAATTATTAGAAAATAAATTTTTTAAAATAAACTTTTTCCAAAGGTGTTTTCCCAATATTTTTTACCAAAATAAAGTTTTACTACGCATTTTTTCCCATTGTACAAATTTCCCAGAGATCATTTTTTCCAAGAAATTTTTTTTGTACAATTTTAACTGAAATTCGAATTTGACAGTTTAATTATTTCATATAAACAATTTATTGCTATGTCACTTGTTTTTCCGTCAATATTTTATGTGATTCGTCAGATTTTTAAGAATTTTTCATTTTTTATCGAAAATTATTTTTTCATCATTCTAACTTTTGGCGAGGCCGAAGGTTTTTGCCCGAGCCGAAGGCGAGGGTTAAAATCGGCCTCGCCAAAATTGGCTCTAGCTCCCGAGTACGAAAATAACTATTTCACTGAAGTGAAATTTTTTTCCACTGGACTGAATTTTTTGGGGAAAAAATCTTTTAAGACAATCTTTTGGAAAAAACTTTCAGTAGGAAAAAAACATTGGAAAGAGCACAAATTGAAAAAACATTGGACAGAACAAAAATTGTGACTGAGTTTTTTGGGAAAAAAACATTGGGACTGAATTTTTTGGGAAAAAAACATTGGGACTGAATTTTTTTGGAAAAAAACATTAGGACTGAATTTTTTGGGAAAAAGAAATTGGGATTGAATTTTTTGGGAAAAAAATCTTTTGGGTCGATCTTTTATAAAAAAATTTTTAGTGGGAAAGAAAACATTGGAAAGAAAAAATATAACAAAAAATGTGTTTGAAAAAAATGTACCCGAAACGTAAATAATTTTGTCGACTTCTATAAAAAAAACTAGGAAAAAAAAACTCAGGAATAAAATGATAAGTTGTGCTGGAAAGGACGATATTACCAGCTCCCTGTAGTTTGTCGAGCGACGACCGGAACAGGACGAACGCGGTGAACCCGCGGAAAATGACGTCGGGCCCCGTAAGACAAAAGGAAGGCCCAGGAAAACGTAGCCTTCCGAAACTAATGACAGATCCTTCGGGTAATTTTCCGTGGACGCCCGAATCCGCGCCACGAAAAAACCACAGGCGCGCGACGTCTTCATTTCTGCGCAGAAAAATACAAAAAACTTAGTAATTCGTAATAGAAAAATATTAGAAAAATTACTATCAATGGCGTAGGCAACGAGGGATTTCAGGGGTTTTAATACCTTTCGAAATTAGCGTAAAATTAATTATAATTAATCCTGAAAATCAATAAAAACACAAAAAATTGCAAAATAACGTGTTGAATCAATAATAACAATTTTTTAAAATGGAGAAATCAATGAAAATAATCAAAAAAGTAATTAACAAAATTCAAAAAAAGAAAAAAAAAAATTTCTAAAAAAACTAAAAATTAAAAAAAAAAAAAAAAAAATAAATAAAAAAAAAAAAAAAAAAAAAAAAAAAAAATTAACAAAAATACAAAAAAATTGCAAAATAATGCGTTGACTCGATAAAAACAATTTTTTTGAATGAATAAATTAATGAAAATAATTATAAAAAATGAGGAAAAATATAAAAATGATCAAAAATGTACTTACTGAAATCTAGAGAAGGAGACAAATAAATTTCTGATAATTCTCAAATTTAAATAGAATTCAGAATTCTTAATTTCACTAACTCGAAGATAACAGCAATCCTGGTTTCAGTAGAAACCAATTTTCAGTAGAAAAATTATGAATTTTTAACTAGGATAACATAGAAAAAAAATGTTTTGAAATTTTTGACACAGTAAATAATAAAATATACACTAGAATTAACGAAAATGTTGAAAATCTATAAAACTTTGAATTCCGGGATGTCGAATTCATGAAAATACTAAAAAGTATTTTGAAACATAAACAGATTGAAAGAATTAAAATTCTATGAAAAAATTTTTTTTGAAAAATTTGAACAAATAAGTACGATCTATAAAACTTGAAATTCCAGACCATCAATTTCTAAAAAAACGTTTCAAAAAATGTATAAAAATACTAGAAATATAAAAGTATTCTATAAAACGCTACGAAATCCTAGAAAAAAAAGTATCAAAGTATAAAAAATCTATACGATATTCAAAATCTACATACATCTAATTTTTCCAGACATTTTTAAAAATAACTGGAAATCTATTGAATTTAGAATGTAAGAGTATCTAATCTAGAAATCTATATAGCAATTAACAAATATCATTAATAAATCTATAAAAATACAAGAATCTCAGAATCGTTGTGAATTTCAATACTTTAGCATCGAATTCTTGAAATGTGTAAAGTGAATCCTAGAATAGCAAAAAAACTATTAAAATCTAAAAAAATACTACAATAATGTATATGAATAGCATAGAATACAAAAACTTAATAAATTCCTGTAATACTTGTAAAATATATTTCTTCTCATATTTTTTGTTATTCCATCTTTTTTACGAATTTTACGAATTTCGTAAAATTTGACCGTTCAAATTTCCTATATTTTATATTTTATCCCTCTCCCCCTTTACCACAATTTTCACTAAAGACTTACTATATTCTTCTCTCATTGTGTCTAAAATAATGTCTAAAAATGTCGGAAGAAGTGTCTAAAAATATCTAAAAAGTGTCTAAATAGTTATTGAATAGTGTCTAAATAAACTCTGAAAATTTCTAAAAATGTCTACATAATGTCTAAAAATGTCTGAAAAGTGTCTTAAGATGTCTAAATAGTGTTTGAATAGTGTCTAAATCATCTGAATGGTTAAATGAATAGAATAATTATCTGAAAATCTAATTAAAAAAGAATTCAGAAAATAAGTGTATTGAAAAAAACAATTAAATAACGAAATAATTTATAAAAGATAATAATAATTATGTAATTATTATTATAAGTTTATAATATAATAATGATTATTTTTATTCAACTTAACTATTAATATTTGTTATTAATATTATTATTCAATATATTTGTTAATTATTAATAATAAATATTTCATAAAACTATATCAATATCATTATTAATAAATAATTAGTAAAAAATAATAATAATGAAATAATAATAGTGAAATTAAAATATAGTAAAAATAACTAAAAAATAATCTAAAAAAATAATTATCTGAAAAATTGTATAAATAGAATAATTATCTGAATAGTGTCTAACAATTATCTTAAAATGTTAAGTTAAATTAATGTTGTAAATAAATGACTTTGACTGGAAAATATGTAACGAATTGTAATTTACATTATTAAATAAGGTAAACTATAAAATGTTTCGAAAAATTAATAAAAATTGCAATAAATTCCAATGTATAAATATAAAATAAATATGAAACAAAAATACAACCAAAACAATTCTGTATTTCCATAGTACTTCATTCTGAATAATCATTTCTTTGATTTAATCATAACTCAATGATTCATCATTTTAAATAAATGTCTTTGATCGAAAAATATCTAATATTATTGTAATTTACATCAATAAATATTGTTAACTATAAAAAGTTCCAACAAATCTGTAAAGCTTGCAATGAATTTCGATGTATAAATAAATAAATTTGAAAAAATATAACAAGAACAATTTCCTCTTTACGTAGTACTTTATCCAAAAAATCGTCTCATTGATTCAATCACAATTCAATAAATATTAATAATTTGAAAAAATGACTTCAACTGGAAAATAACAACAAATCTGTAAAATCTGCATAAGATCCCGATAAATAAATAAATAAACAAAATACAAACAATTCTGTTTTCCTATAGTACTTTCAATTGCAAATGATCATTTAACTGATTTAACCATAATTCAAGAATTAATTATTTAAAATAAATGACTTTGGCTGGAAAATATCTCATCAATAAATATAGTAAACTATTAAAAGTTATAAGAAAGAAATATACAAAATTCAAAGAAAATACTACAATAATGTATGAATAGCATACAATACAGAAAACTAATAAATTCCTGAAATACTTAAAAATTATATTTCTTCTATGATTTTTTGTTTTTCCATCTTTTTTACGAATTTCGTGAAATTTTACCGTTTAAATTTCCTATGTTTCATCTATCTCCCCCTTTACCACAATTTTCACTAAAAACTACTATGTTTTTCTCTCAGCAAAAAATCCACAAAAATCCACGAAACTCATGTTACATCTCCAATATGCTAAATTAAGTTAAGAAAGAAAGTAAAGAAAGTAGTAACTTAACTTAACATTTTTAGATACTTTTTAGACACTTTTCAGATAACTATTCTGTTCTTATAACTTTTCAGATATAATTATTTTTTGAAATTATTTTAAAATTATTTTTACTATATAGTTATTTGTTATTATTTCATTATTATCATTTTTCATTAATTATTTATTAATAATAATATTGATATAGTTTAATGAAATATTTATTATTCATAATAAACTAATATATTTAATAATAATAATAACAACAACAAATATTATTTATTAAATTAAATAGTAAATAATAATAATTATATTATAAACTAATAATAATTAATATAATTATTATTATCATTTATAAATTATTTCGTTATTTGATTATTTTTTCATTGTATTTATTTTCTGAATTTTTTTTAAATTAGTTTTTCAGATAATTATTCTATTCATTTAACTATTCAGATGATTTAAACACTGTTCAGACACTATTTAGACATTTTAAGATACTTTTCAGACGTTTTTAGACATCATGTAGACATTTTTAGAAAATTTCAGATTTTATTTCGACATTTTTAGACACTTTTTAGACACTTTTTAGATATTTTTAGACACTTCTTCAGACATTTTTGGACATTATTTTAGACACAATGAGAGAAGAATATAGTAGTTTTGAGTGAAAATTGTGGTAAAGGGGGAGAGAGATGAAATACAAGAAATTTGAATGGTAAAATTTTACGAAATTCGTAAAATTCGTTAAAAAGATGGAATAACAAAACATATATCCCAGAAGAAATATATTTTACGCACTTCTAACCTCAAAGTTTGACATTTGGACGGGCTTTAGTGCAAGTGTCTCATTTTGCGAAGATGATTCAAACCCTCGGCTTCGCCTCGGGCCTGAACCCTCGTCTTCGCCAAATTCGACCCTTGCACTACGTTACATAATGTACTATTTCAAGTATTTCAGGAATTTATTAAGTTTCTGTACTTGTCTTTCTTTACTACTTTACTACTTTTCTTCTCTACTTCCCTCCTGCCGCCCGCATCACAGGACAAGCAAGGACGATAAACTCTTGCCGCGGGGTATAATAATTCCACCGCGTGAACCTCGTCGTTGTTCTTCCCCTTGATTTAATTGCCATGCACATTTATAAAATCTCAATGTGTTTAAATTCTCAAGGCGGCCACGGTCACACATTGTGATGCCTGGGAATAACAGAGCACGAGAGGGGAAGGGGGGGGGGGAAGAGGGAATGATCATGGGAAGGCGCTCAGGATTAAAACGCGACTTCCTCCGTGAGTCCCGAGTTTGGGGCCCCGCGAGTCGCGAATGCACGCGAGTAGAGAGTGGGAAAAACAGCTCCTCGGAAACGACGAAAGACTTGGCAGACCGAGTAACAGCGTTCCTGCGTTACCGGTCCGTGGACACGGTAATTTAGTTAATGCAAGCGGCATATCCGCAGGTGTATACGTGCACACATCGCCGACTCTTCGGCTACTGTCATGTACATACGGCGAACCGCCTTGTCCGCCGTCCAATTGACAGACTTCCAAGGAATTTCTTCGAAAACGCGGCTTCGTCCAACTTTTTTTTCTCAGACTTCTTACCGCATTTCTTTTTGCCACCAGGGAAAAAAACGTGGTCCACTTTTTGAGAGGTTTCGGCGTTAGGTTGTGTACCTAAGTTTGGGTATAACTTTAGGGTATACGTTTTGTTATACTTCAAAATTTTACAGAATCTGTAAAATATGCAATAATAAATGCAGGAAGTACTAAATAGTATATTTATATACATTTTTTTACAGTTTTTACAATATTATATAAGGGAGCGTTCGAGTATTACGTCACGGACTAGGGGGGAGGGGGGTCAGGCCAAATGTGACGGTGTGTCCCAGGGGGGGGGGGGGGGCAAGCGCTGCGTCACGCCATGTAAAAATTTGAAATTCAAAGGTATTCCCCCGCTTTTTTTTGTGAAATATTTGTATTAAGAAAATTTTTTTATATAAAGATCTACAGTATTTTTGATAATTTCATAGATTTTGTGGATAATTCAGTCTACGTTCATTTTGAATATTTTATGTATTCCTTAAATTTTTTTATTTTTTCAGTATTTATAAGATTTTTTATCGTTTTCTAGTATTTTTATACATTGACGCCATTTGTACAGA